>JAHWXV010435778.1:0-13832 GCA_024586415.1 Phrixothrix hirtus
AATAAATCTCTTTCGTGTCGTGTTCAATAACATAATTATTGTGCAACTTTCAACCTCCAGATATAAAACAAGAAATCTGTCGTTTACAATCTACTCTTGCAGTAGTTGTAAAAATATCCTCAAATCGTTCCTAGCTATTTAATACTTTAAATTCCTTTGTGTTTCCTACAACTCATTGCAAGTGAAAGAAGCCACAGATTTTGGTAAGCAAATTTATGTCTTTTATTTCATTGTTTTATATCAAATTCTCGTTAATTGCAATCAAGCCTCAAATTCCCCCGTAACAAGCTCCGACAAGCTTCTAATTTGTCGTGGTCCTTTACAACATATGAATGTTTACATAAACTTTAATTTAAATTGTACATTTTTATATGTGTATATATTATTTTGTAAATTCCTCAAATTTGCTACAAGATTAAATACTTTTACTTTAACCAACCCCTATCCGCCCATTATGGATAACAGTCTCATTTAAAATATCGAAGAGTTAAAACTTGTATAAACCCGCGCTGCAGTAAGCTTTAACGACATCTAGTTGATATAAGACATTGTCAGGTTTACCGCACACTGAGCAACATGTTTATCTAATAGATTGTAATAAAACTTCAAATTAGCATAAACACTCCAGTTTTACGTCCCTGGTTTATCAAGTCTTTTTGAATTAAAACTGCACCAAGTATCACCTTCTGAAGTTATGAATAAAATTATGTTACACCCAGTATAATAGAATAAATAGAAGGTACTGCAATTATAATAACCTCAAAAAACTGTATTTATCGCCTTTAGTCGGAAATCAATACTCTAGAGGTAGGAGTAGCCTACTTGACGTTGTCCAGATAAGATTTTGCGTCCCCCCTGTAAAAAGGCCTTATCGCTTTATCGAAAATTTCCTAATTGTCATTGTTAATTAATACAACAAAAAACCAAATACAAATCTAATATTATTTTAATTTCAGTTGAAGCAGCAACCATCAATAAGAGGCAGCAATGGCGCTCCACAAGCAGACATATCAAATAGTAAGACAATTGGTAATCACGGTCCTACGCTTTTAGAAGATGGACAGCTTAGAAGCGAACTGGCCCATTTTACTCACGAACGTATTCCAGAGCGAGTAGTTCACGCCAATGGTGCTGGAGCTTTTGGTTATTTTGAAGTAACCCATGATATAACAAAATATACCGCTGCTACTGTTTTTTCGGCAGTCGGAAAAAGAACGAATATTGTGGTACGATTTTCCGTGGTGATGGGAAATAAAGGCGCGCCTGATACTGTACGTGACGTACGAGGTTTTGCAATAAAATTCAGTACCGAAGATGGAATTTGGGATATAGCAGGAAATAACACTCCAGTTTTTTTTGTCCGAGACGCAGCCAGATTTCCTCATTTTGTGCATTCTCAAAAACGTAATCCTGTTACAAATGTAACGCATGATTGGGACATGTACTGGGATTTTCTATCTCTTTCTCCAGAAACTATACATCAGGTTTTATTTGTCTATAGTGATAGAGGCATACCTGATGGATACAGATATATGAACGGTTATGGTTCAAATACCTTTTCAATGATTAATAAAGACGGCGTATTTGTTTACTGCAAATTTCATTTTAAAACGAAACAAGGAATTAAGAATCTAACCCCTAAGAAAGCCCAGGAATTAAGCGCCAACAATCCGGATTACTCTTCAAGCGATTTATATAACGCTATTGCCGAGGGAAGCTTCCCAGGATGGACCATGAAAATTCAAGTGATGACTCCAGACGAAGCAGCCAAGTCTCCATTTAATCCGTTTGATGTTACAAAAGTGTGGCCGGACAAGGATTATCCTCTTATAGATGTTGGTGAATTCTTTTTGAACAGAAATTGTACCAATTATTTTGCTGAAATAGAACAACTATGTTTTTCGCCAGGTAATCTGATTCCTGGTATAGGAACTTCTCCAGATAAAATGTTACAAGGTCGATTGTTCGCATACGGTGATACTCAGAGGCATCGAGTAGGTCCCAATTATCAGCAATTACCCGTCAATCGTCCTTTCAGGGCAGAAAACTATCAAAGAGACGGGCCAATGGTTTTATTCAACCAAGGCGGAGCGCCTAATTATTTTCCAAACAGTTTTAGGGGACCTACAGAGGCTGACGATAAGGCTAAACGACTAACTGAATCAGTATACTATGAAGGAGTTGCTAAAAAGTATAATAGCACGAATGAAGATAACTATTCGCAACCAAAGATATTTTGGAACAATGTTTTAACAGCGGAACAAAGAAAGGAGACGGCCCAAAATATTGTAAGTACTCTGAAAAATGCTAACGATAACATTCAGCAACGCATGATTGATGTTTTAAATAACGTCGATAAGGGATTAGGGCAACAGGTGAAAGACGGGCTGCAAAGTTACGTTACAACGTCAGCTGCTATATAAAAATGAGGTCTGTATTCACAACTGTAACTTTTACAATAAAGTTGTTCAAAACTTCAATTTAATTAATTGTAGTTCTTAAAAATGTAGGAAACTATGTATAAAAAACCATTAATATATATTGTAATAATCGCACTTGATATCACTGTCGAAATCAATGTTGTACCACTTCTAAGATTATGCATAATGAATTTAAAGTGTATCTTATTAACAAGGAGATGGTAACAAATGTGAAATATGGATCGAGGTGGGGGGGGGGATGGAAGAAATAAAAAGATTGAAACGATTAGCATGCATCAGTTCAAATTTCCAAGAAATTCACATGTGAAGTTACGCATTCGACTAATTGTATTTTAAATTCTAGGGATCAACATAAATCGAGGTACCACAATTAAGTAATGAGACTGATTTTTTTTGGAAAGATGTGGCAACCCTGCAACTTGCGCCGGCGCTCCATCTTTGACCTTAATCTATAAGCTACTTCTAGCCCAAGCGGCACATTGATGCGGCCGCTCAGTCGTGAGTTGTGCTGTAAGAAAGGAATGTGTTTTTGTCTCTCGTTACAGAAATGGAATCGCGAAATATTGCGCAACGGTATGCCATTTCTTTTCGTGTTAAATTTGGCGAGAATGCGACGACAACTTGCGGTAAGCTTCAGAAGGCTTTTGGAAATGAGGTTATGTCAAGAACTCAAGTTTTTCGTTGGCATAAAATGTTTTGTGAAGGCAGAGCGAATGTTGAAGATGGAAGACCGCAGTGGACGACCATCAACCTCACGGACTGATGTTAACATAGACAGAGTGCGTGAGATCGTACGATCTGATCGAAGATGGCACAAGAACTCAACATCAATCGGGATACTGTTCGTCAAATACTAACTTAAAATCTGGGTATGAGAAAAATTTGTGTAAAGATGGTCCTCAAAAATCTCGAAGGCCAACAGCGAGAAACACGGAAAAATATGGTATTCGATTAGTGGAAATCAGTCCAGATTTATTGAGCCGTGTTATCACTGGTGATGAAAGTTGGTTCTACGAATACGATCCAGAAACAAAACGTCAAAGTTCGCAATGGTGTTCAAAAGGATCACCAAGGCCAAAAAAAGTTCGCATGTCAAAAACGAAAGTGAAAGCATGCTTGTGTGCTTCTTCGATTCCAAGGGTATTGTTCACAAATAGTGGGTACCTCCTGGCCAAACAATTAACCGATATTTCTACAAAGAAATTGTAGAAAGACTTCGAAAACGAGTTCTCCGTGTCCGTGCAAACATTGCTGATAATTGGATTCTTCATCACGACAATGCGCCATCCTATTCTGTACTGTCTGTGCAGCAATTTTTAAGCTCAAAACGCATTTCAGTACTACCACAGCCACCTTATTTACCTAATAACGCTCCGTGCAACTTTTTCCTATTTCCAAGAGTCAAAATGGTGATCAAGGGACACCATTTTCAAATAACAGAAGATGTCCAAAAAGCTGTGACGAGGGTCTTGGAGGACATTCCAAAAGAAGAGTTCCAAAAATGTTACCGATAGTGGCAGAAGCGCTGGAGTAAGTGTGTGCAAACAGAAGGGAACTACTTTGACTAAAAACATAAGTGATATTTTTTTCACATCAGTCTCATTACTTAATTGTCGCACCTCGTATATGTAAGTATGTTTATTTATTTTCTTTTATTTGTTATCAAATCCGTTGAACGATATGGAAAATTAATACAAAAACATTGAATTAGCAAACAGTAGCGGCATAGTATGAACGTACGAGGTACTAACTAAATGTTCCTAAAACTCGTCCCTATGCTGCACAGTTGCTGTCACCTTCAAAGTAGTCTCATGCCGCAAGTATACACCGATTCCAACTTTTTTTTCCCACTGTCCAAAGATTTTCTGGACGTCTACTTCTGTGAACAAGTCAAGCACTGTTCGCGATTCTGCTTACATTTTTTCAATTGTATAAAATTGTCGGCCTTTCAATTACAGTTTTCTTTTCGGGAAGAAGCCGAATTCGTACGGGGCAAAAACAGGCGAATGGGGTGGATGGAGAACGACAGTCATCGAAGTTTTTGCCAAAAATGACCGCGTGTAGAAAGAACTGTGCAATTGTTATTCCAGAGTTCAATTCTTGGTGCACAATGACCTACATGTCAAAATAAGTATGCTCTTGACATTGCTTTTCACTTGCCTACACTCCTTCGGTCTTGGCGAACTAGGATGCTTCCACTGGCTCATCTGTTGCTTGGTTTATGGGTCATATCCTTAAATCCAACTTTCATCACCTGCTATGGTTCTAAACGAAAAGTTAGCATCTTCCAAAGCAAGTCATTTCAGTTCAGTGTACGTATCAATTCGTTGCTGCTTTTGATCAATTTTCAAGAGTTGCGGAACAAATTTTGCGGCGATGCGGTCCATTCCCAGTCTCTCGCTCAAAATACGCTGGCACGTTCCATAGCCTAATGCAAATTTGGCAGCAATGTCTTCAATAATCTGACTATGGTCTTCACGAACACACTGTTGAATTACTGCGATATTTTCTGACGTGGTGGACGTCAAAAATCTTCCTGATCGTCATCTCCAAATTCCATTCTGCCTTATTTGAACCGAACTTGCCATTCAAAAAATTGCGTTCGGTCTAACGAACAGTCATAAATTCCTTCCTGAATTTCAATGGAATCTTTTTAGTTTAAAACAAAATTTAATGCCCGCGCGTTGCTCTAATTGTGTATGCAATATAGTTACCACTTCATGCAAACCGTCGTACAGCAGCTGTTACTCAAGTGTTGATACTGCCTCCTATTAATGCGCGCTAGTACTATTTCACATTTGAGTTATACAGGAATATTCCAGGAATATTTGGATACACCTCGTATAACTGTAATTAGTTTGACACAAACATTTTATGTTATGTAAGAAGTATGTCCCTAAAGTAAGGTACGGGATTTTATTAAGACTTGAAAGTATCTCTTGTTTTCTAAAGACTTTCCCAAGCAGGAGACAAAGACAAAATTTCCTTCCCAAAAAATTATTCGTTTATGATTTGAAAATGTTCAACTTCATCATCATCTGAGAAGTGCGAGATTCGATCAGACCAAAAATTGTGTCGACCGTTTAATCGTTGTATCTGCGGGTGAAGTTTTTGGGCCCCACTTTTGTCACATAATTAAAACTTATGCGTCTGCTTTGAAACTGAAAAATTTGTTTTCGGGAAATTGTTTTATCCATAAATTTCCATTTCCATATGAGAACGTTTACGCGTGTAAAAATTGAATGACACTGTAATTCTAATATTGTATAGCAAGAAATAGGGGTTCCATCCACTTGCGATATTCACTGATTTAATACTTGTAAATAAGCGCAACGCCATATCTACAGCAACAACCACGCCCTCGCAGCTGGGAAAAAATTATTGTACCTTAATTTTGGGACACCCCTCGTATATTTGCGGAGAAACACACTTATTAATATTATAAACATATTCATTCCCTTAATAACTGTAACGTGTACCAGACGAATCATACCATATTTTAAAATTTCGAAGCACGTACAATGGCGGTAAAAAATCTTGCATCACCCATGATTTTTATGATTTTCAATCAAAATGTGCCAAATTGATTCAAATTAATCCAGAATTGTGTTGGTAGTTTCATAGTTACATATTTAATTACCTAATTAGAAAGTTTAGACATCATTTTCTTGATTAGCTTTTGTAATCGAACTAATTACTCATTTCTCTTAATAATGAGCTTAAAATTAAGAAATAATATACCCTATTAAAAACCAATTATGGGAATATTATGGCAGATTTCTACCTTTTATCCATTATATAAATAAGTCACAATCCTAAATAGAGTATTTGAGAGTGTCCGCGCTGAGCTTGCAACAGGTACACACGTATTTGTTGTTAGCTCATTGTTCTCTTGTGATACTGTGACCTAGGCCCCTTCAGCTTGCCGCGGTGGGTCGGTTGCAGTATCAAATACCTTTCTGCCAAGGTTTGCATTAAATGTTTTAATGTCTACCAAGATGTCATCAAGTAACGTGCTAGATGCTGCCACACGCGACGCCTTAGTCGGTTTGTTAGAATGGGTTGATGACGTAAATCCAAATAAACCTCCAAGGCCCTCAGATATAGTAATAAGGAACCTGCCGGACCACATTCTGAAAATGGCGAAAAACCATCCCGAAGCGTCAGCCAATGAAGCCGAGAATATTCTTCGGGAATACTCAAGAACGAACGCAGCGGTCAAGAAAGCTACTCAACTCCTGGAAAAAGAAATGGAGTACTCCTCCACAGACGCGGAAACCGACAGCGAAGGGTTCAGAAAAGTTAAAACGAATCAAAAAAGAAAGGCTTCAACAAAGCACACGGAAGCCGAACCAGCACTGAAAGTCCAAGTGCAAAACCGTTTCGAGCCTCTAGTCACAGAGGCGGAACCAGTGCCGGTACCTGCTCCGGCAAGGCGGAGCAACATCCCACCCGTTACCTTGAGACAGGCAGAAAACTGGACATTGATCTGTCAAACGCTTACAGTCAAAGGCCTTAAAAACGCCAAGGCCAAAAACACCAACCTGAGGATAAAGATCTACCCAGAAACAGCAGAGGACTACAGGGGGATTACCAAACTCCTAACAGAAGAAGGCCTCTAGTATCATGCTTATCTCTTGCCGGAAGAGAACCGCTACGGGTAATAATTCGAGGCATCCCGACCTTCATCAAGCAAGAAGACGTCGTCCAGGAGCTCAAGAGGCTAGAGCTCCCAGCACTGTCGGTGCGCCGGATGCACAAAGGAGCGGAAAAAATCCCGATGCCGCTAGTATATATAGAACTCCAGAAGTCGACAGAGGGGAAGAAAGTGTACGGCCTAAAGACTCTATTCAGCCTTATAATCACCGTGGAGTCTCCGCGCAACAAAAAGCAATCTATCCAGTTCCACCGGTGCCAAAAGCATGGGCACACCCAACGAAAGTGCAGTGCGACACCGGTCTGCGTGAAGTGCGGTCAAGGTCACTCAAACGCGGAGTGCGAAAAACCGCGAAACATTCCCGCGAAATGTGCAAATTGCGGAGCCGACCACACCGCGAATTACAGAGGTTACCTGGAATTTCCAAAGCTGCGGAAATCTGAGGCAGCAGCACGCACAACGCGCACGCACAGGAGTTTACCATGCGAGCGCAGTCAAGAGTGCAGCGAAACCCGTCAATGAAGAGAGCCACGTCTCCACCACCACTAAAATCAGCGTCGACCAAGTCCTAAGGATAGGACAGATAATAGTCGACGCCACAAAACAAGCCACCACGTTTGCTGAATGGAGGGGGTGGCATCCATAATAAGCAAACTGCCGGAGATCCTCGAGATCTTCGGTTATTAAACAACACCGACCTACCGTAAATGCCGCGAAGTGGCACACCACTCCCAAAGCAAACGACCAAATACGACGGAGGCAAAGAATAAATATTCTGGTGCTCCAGTAATCATTCAAAAAATGGTCATAGAGCATTTGAGTGAATTATGTTGCTAAGATGCTTTCGAAAACGCGTCAGAACAAATTGTCAGAAGAAATGCGGGATACTATCATCTTTCACCACAAAGAGGGAAGATCGTCCTGTGAAATCGCTGCCAACGTGAAATGTGATCAATTTTCAGTGATAAGGGTGATTAAAAAACACAATGAAACGGGAAAAATAAAAGATAGGCCTCGTACTGGCCGTCCAAGGAAAACTTCTATCAGAGATGACAACATGCTGCGAAGGACAAGTTTGGCTGATCGGACCCTTAATTCAACCGGGGTAAGCAATACACCTCCACAGTGAGGAAGACGCTTCAAAGTTTTGGACTCAGAGGCTCTCAAGTACGGAAGTAACCACTGTTATCAGAACGTCAACGACTGCTTCGCTTGCGTTTGGCGAAAAATCATCGTGATTGGATCCCAAAAGATTGGAAAATCCACCTTCACTATAAACAACCATTCAGGAAATTCATACGTCAGGCGATTTCCATCAGAAGAGTTTGCACCAAATTACATCCTCCCAACAGTAAAATATCCCACTTCCATCATGATATGGGGATGTATGTCTGCTACTGGCGTTGGCCGTTTACATGTTGTGTCTGGTATGATCAATGCAACCACATACATTGAGGTATTAAAAACCAAAATGTTAAGAAGTGGAAAAGATTTGTTTGGTGAAGAGGAGTTCATATTCCAAGAAGATAAAGCTCCATGCCATTGAGTTAAAAGTGTACAGGCGTGACTCGCTGCTAATAAAGTGAAAAGGCTCGACTGGCCCCCGCAATCTCCCGATCTAAATCCAATCGAGCATCTATGGCAGAAGATATCAAACATTATTTCCAAACGCAAACCCACAAAAAAAGTTGAATTGATTGAAGCCTTGATTGCTGCCTGATATCGCTGCGTTTCTGTGGAGGAATTGGAAAAATTGGTTAACTCCATGCCGAGAGATGTGCATTGGTCATTAAAAACAATGATAAATACTTTAATTTATATTTTTTCAGTTTCATTGCAAATTGTGTCTTATTACTTTATTTTATGATTTTATTTTGATAGGTCGTTGTTTCTCATTCTAAAAAATAATTATTTGGTTTTAGATAAGTTTAGTTTATAGACAGAAACTGTTTTATTCAAAGTTTAGCCGATTCAACAAGGTGATGCAAGACTTTTTATAACCATTGCACTAAATAATGCGTTAATGATTGAATTCTTCTGAATTTCTGCTCAGAATACCTTTTTGGAAAATTTTCTTAATGCGTATAAATGCTTTTTTGACTTATCCAAAAATCAACGAATATTGAAAACTGATACTTGCCTACATAATGTTTTAACACCGTTTGTAAGTAGTGTTATAGTCAGTATTAATGTAATATAGTTTTACTGTATAATTAATGTAAGAAAATATATACATCAAAGTTCAACTTTTTAAATAAGAAGAAATTATAATGAAAGTTCATTTATTTTAGTGGATATATGTAAGTAATCAAATTTCCTTTCTCATAAATAATGGGATATCATGAACATCATACTACCTTTCCGGTGTATTGAACAAGGACTATTACCATTGTCTATAACAGCAGAGCTCAAAAAGCAAGTGACCCATGAGAAGTGAGTGCAATATTTTCCTATCAATATTTTTATAGTGTTAGTTAGATTCGGAGTTTCTGGTGGTACACCTTCAAGAAGGTATTTCAGAACTTTTAGTCCGGAATTTATAAGCAGTGAAAACCTAATGATTTACTAATAAAAATCTGGTATGAGACAACGCACGACTTTCTTTTACGCATTTTACATTTAATTTAAAGTTATTGACGTTAGATAATGGCAACGGTCGCCCATCCATAGGACGTGCGAAACGCTATTTAACTCCAGAGATTTTCCTCAGAAAACCGATTAGTTCATGTAACAATACCGTGCGTGCGTGCGTGTTCGCGTATGTGCGTGCGTATGAGCGCGCCTGCGTGCGTGCGTGGGTGTGTGGGTGTGTGAACAAAATATCACGAAAAAGCACAGCCGTAGATAAATGAAATTTTATATTTGTGTTTGTATCCATCAATGCACGCGACTACAACAATTTCACTAAAATCCAATAACCGGAAGTGCCACTTCACTTTTGTCATTTTTTGGTTTTACGCGATTTTCTCGAAATCGGCTTATATTTCTTAGAGATTTAATGCCCTTTCATATAACTAAAACAATTTCCCAAAAAAATGTCCGTAAAAAGAGTAATCGGAAGTAGTCTTACCATTAACTATCATTAAAATATCTATGAAACTGATAGTCCTAAATAAATGAAAATTTGTATATGAGATCCTAACTACCTTTGTATCCTAAATCAAGAATTTCGTTAAAATCGAATTACCGGAAGTACAACTTTATTTCTGTAATTTTTAGATATTTTCCGAATTTTCGGTTCTTCGATATTTTCTCAAAATCGGTTATAACGTTTTTTTAAAACTTATTTCATTTCTTACACATTTAATGACCTTTGATATAGTTTAGGCCATTTCTCAGAAACTTTTCCGTAAATTGAGTAACCGGAAGTACCTTCACCGTTAACTTGAAATAAAATAACTATGAAACTAACAGTCCTGGCTGAATGAAAATTTATATTTGTGGTTGCAACTACATTGGTATGCCAAATGAAGAATTTGGTTAAAATAGAATAACCGGAAGTTCCACTTTAGTTCTGACATTTTTAGATATTTTCCGAATTTTCGTTTTTTGCGATTTTCTTGAAATCGGCTTTAACAATTTTTTTTTAAAACTTAGTAAATTTACTTCATTCCGTTTTACATGAATCAAGCTGAATTTATAATAAATTTTCCAAAATCGAGTAACCGGAAGGACTTAGTGTATTAACTGCGAACAACATATCTCAAAAACTAAATATGATATATAAATGAAATTGTATATTTAAGTTTTTTATCTTCTGCACGTGAAATGTCAAGAATTTAGGTAAAATCAAATGACCGGAAGTGCCACTTTATTCTTGCGATTTTTAGGTTTTTTTGCAATTTTCTCAAAAACAGCTATAATTTTTATTTTCAAATATGCTACGGTTATTATGTATTTAATGCCTCTTTACGTGAATTTAACAGTTTTTCTGAAAAAATGTGTTGAAGCAATTTATCAGAGAAAATTTCCAGAGTTAAAGCAGCCTTTCGCATGTCCAGTAACTTGGATGGACGACCGTTACAATTATTGTTTCCAAAATAAACGTAGACAATAATCTAATCATTTGTGGATGCTATTAGCATATCTATGTGCGTAAGAGAAAGTCGTGTCTTGTTTCACACCAGATTTTTATTCTTGTAAATATGTAAATATTTTATGTTAATAAAGTTTGGTGCAACAAAGTCCTAATTTTATAATAAATAAATAGGTATACAAGAATCCCCGTTATTTTTTATTATATATAACATAATGATAAATGTTTGTTAGGTAGATTAACAAAAATTAATAAAATTGATAAACCAGATATACATTAAATAAAATAAAGAAGAAGATTCCTCCTAAAAATGGCACGAATTTTGAAAATGAATTCGGCACAAGTGAAAAGTCATGAAACTGTAATATGAATAATTCTAAGGCTTCTCGCCAAAAGATAAAATATAAAAGTTTATATTTTCAACCAGCGAGACACAGCACCTGCAGACCAATGGTTTCGCCCTGTGTGGGGCTCATCAGTGCTGGGTGGCTGTGCACGCTGGTTCACATTCACATTCTTTGAATGGCAATGGAGGCCCGGTAATTGCTTTCCCTTGCACTCCGTCGAAGTTGTTTCGTCATCTTTTAAGTTGTGCTGCTAGTGCGCAGTGTCCGTTTAAGGGCGTGGCTTTCAGGACGCCGCTAGGATGTTCGGGAGACGGGCCAGAATTTTTGAAACGCTTTCACCGAAGGTAGCGGCATCTCTTGCGGCTTCCATGATTATAGCCGCGGTTTTTGTTACGTTCTCTGCATTGAACGGCGCTGCAGTTGGTTGGGCGGGGGTGGCTGGACCTTTCACCGCCTCCGCATACGATAAGGTACTTTTGAGTCTAGTTTCGACCGCTGCGGTTGGCTCTTGGGTTTTCTTCAGTTTTGGGAACTTGGTGCACCCTTCGTAGTTAGCGGTGTGGCTACCGCCGCGATTGATGCAGGTGGGCGGTGCTTCGCGCCCTTTATCACAGTCACTAGTGGTGTGATCCAGCACACTTGACACGCTTAGGGCCCGCTTTGCAGCACCGCTGCGGCAACAGTGACACGGGATTGCCTTTTCTGGGCGCCTCTACCCTAACTTTAATGTAGACGACCTCCTCCATGTTGAGATAGTCCTCGACGAAGTTTAGCAGGAGAGGAGTTTTGTCCTTCCCGCTACGTATTCTCTTTACGGCTGTTACCTCAAAGCCTCTCTTGATCAGATCGGCTTTGATTTCTTCGTCAGTGATGCTTTCGGGCAGTTCCCTGATCACTACCTTCAGCAGTCTGTCTTCCGCTAGAAGATACGTGTGATAGGGGAACTGCCTATCGTCGAAAATCTCCCTTATTTTCCTGTAGTCGGATTTGCACTCAGGTTGTATTCTTATGCCTTATGGTGGCTGCCCTAGGTTTAATTTTCCCACTTTCAAGCCGCTTCACTATGCCTGACCATTCTTCCTTGTTTCTAAGTACTATGGGAGGTATCTTTTTCACCACTTTCCTCATAGTGCTCCTTTTCGGGACTGCAGTTATAGCTTCCATTTCTTACTCCGGTTCTGTGTTCGAAACGGTTACTGGTTGCCATTTTTGTCCTGAAGGTGCCCTCCTTTTTTTACCTTTCATTTTTTGGAAGCCTTTTTCTTCGTCGTCTTCCGTAGAGGAGTAGCGCATCTCCACATCTAGAAGGTTCTTGACTATGGAGATGGCTTCAACTGGTTGGTGGTTTTTGGGCTCGTCTTGCACAGGGCCTGGCGGTTTAGCGGTGCTATTTAAATATTCCCTCACTGCCCGCTCTATGCGAACTTCGTGATCCAGGTGCTTGAACCTGGGGTCGTCGATCTTTGCGATGACTTCGCGTGGGAATGACCCCATTTTCTTAAATGCCTCCCGGCGGTTACCTTCTCTATAGCTAGCCAGTAGGGACGCTAACTTAGCTTCAAGGTCTACCATCTCGCTGAATGGTAATCGCACAACACAGGAACTTTGCTTATTTATAGCTCTAGGTTGAACTGCACTCGACCCACCGGCTCTAGAAGCAAGGGGCCTAAGGTGCAACACACGGAAACTTGAGTAACTAGGAGGACGTCTGCACTCGTTCGCTGCTCAAGCCTCACTCTCCTAATTACGCTGGTTCAAAATGCAAAACTTCGTTTTAAACACATAAACCTGTATGGGTGTCGATAACAAATAATGGCAGAGCCATCTATTGTTTATATTAGGAGGTATTTTAATACAAATAAAATAAAGAAGAAGATTCCTCCTAAAAATTAATTCGGCACAAGTGAACCAGCGTACACAACCACCCAGCACTGATGAGCCCCACATAGGGCGAAACCATTGGTCTGCTGGTGCCGTGTCGCGCTGGTTGAAAATGCAAACTTTTATATTTTTGCCTATTTAGTTGTTATAAATATCTTTTGGTGAGAAGCCTTAGAATTGTTCGTTTCATGGCTTTTCGTTTGTGCCGAATTAATTTTTAAAATTCGTGCCATTTTTAGGAGGAATCTTCTTCTTTATTTTATTTATATTAAAATGCCTCCTAATATAAACAATAGATGATTCTGGCATTATTTGTCAGATATACATTATTAAAAAAACAAAAAATTGGTACCTGCGGCATTTGAACCGCCGCCGCCGCACTATGGAATATGATAGAACAAACGATGATCATAAATCAATTTCGTAGATATAGTGAAAGTGCTACTTATTTCATTTTATCGTAAAGTTAA
>JAHWXV010435797.1:0-11541 GCA_024586415.1 Phrixothrix hirtus
GGTCAAAAAAAGGCATATAAGTGCATATTTTAAAGGCAAACAAGACATATATATATGCGCATATTTTGGCTGCATTTAAATGCATATATTCCGCCCCCTATTGATTATACTATTTATTTTCACACTTGATTTTGATATTTATTATATAATTGTTAGCAAGCGTTTCACATTAGAAGTACACAGTGGCGTAATATTTATTTGTCATGTTTTTAAATTTTTATTCCAATTATTAAAAAACTGCAACGATCTACTGGTAAATATTAAAGAACAGAGGCTTACAATTTTGAATATTTGAAAGAAAAGTTAAAAACATCAGGTCATTGTATAATTCTTGTGTGAAACGATCTTTACTTATGTCATTTTGTTTAAATCACTCTGTATAATGCGATTATATTTTAATTCTAGTTTAATTTTGACGCATTCAAAAACGTTTCCCATTAAACAATAAATTTTAAAATTTCTACGTATATTAAAGAACTTTTGCTTTTCATTTTATATTTTATTTGAGTTTTGAAGCGAAATTTCACAGTGTTTTGAATTACTTAGTAAATAGAGTTATTGTATCAGTTGTTCTTGAAATACAGCTTGCTCCGGGATTTTTCTAACAAAGTTAAAAACATTACACCTTCCTCCCCTCTAGTGTTGTTTCAAACAATAAAGCCACGAGTTATGATAAAGAATAATCGTGTGAAATATGGTGTCTTCGCAACCTGAATTAATATATTTCTGATGACAAATCCAGGTAGTCTGTGATTTAAGTGTCCTATATATTAGTGAATTTTGTCATCCAACAAAGTTCGACGATGTTGGCGTTCTCTTATGCGAGTAACCGCTTATAAGGGATTTCTTCTTCACCCTAAAGGTACAGAAAATCCTACCAATAATCATCTATAAAGAAATATTTTCACACTTTTATTATATCTCGCCTTAGCCAGTTTGTTCACCAATTGCTGACCTTGACTTTATATTTAAAAATGAACTCGTGGTATAGTACAAGTCAGCCAATAATTTTCAAATTTGTGAAGTTTCTCTTTAATACTAGAATAGCCTCAGGTATAACCTAAATAATTAAAATATTTTACCGTAGTTAAAGTTAATAGTTGACGTTTAGCGCCGCGTATTATTTATTTTCCCGGTTGCCCAATCTAATAGTTATATTTTACCATTTTCTTTGATCATATATTTAACTTTGTTTACTTTACCTCTTTCATTTTAAGTTATAAATAAGATTTTAAATATTTAACGGAAAATTGTAGCAATAAGATGTTTAGATTATTTATAACAGCAACTATAAGGCAAGTCCTGGAAACGCATTAGACAGTTGGTTCGCAATAAGTACTTTCTATTTAAGTTCCCGGTGGGGCTACTCCCGTTTCTTGTAACAGATTTACGTATTTTAAGATCTTTCACGTTGAAACTTTCTGAATTATCTTTGTAAAGTGAGTGACTACACTAGTAAAGGTATTATCTTGACTTTTTCTATATCGTCTACCCTTAAGCGATTTTTCGGGTTCGTAACGAAAACGCTAAATTAACTGCAATTTTTGTAAGAGCTCGTCAACAGTTTAATGAAAATGCCCTTCCCAGAACCCTAATTGTTTGCTAATGCAAGAGTTTCAAAGAAAGATGAGAACGTATTGAAGATGTCACTTACGGAATGCGCCAACGAACATCATTCACTCCTGAGCATATTCAACAAATCGTTGGGATTATTCCTAATGACCGGTAGGTTTTCATGCATTTAATGGTAGAAGTATTACAAATAAGTATTATTCGCGAAGCGCTAAAATACAGAGAAACGTGTGCTTCTCTCGCGACTGATGGCGTGGAGCAAAGGGATTAAAGAGTTTAAGTGAGAACAGAGTAAGTCGATATCGTCAAGGAAGAGAAGCATTTCTAAGAAAAATAGTCACCTCTCATGAGATCCGGGAGAATTACCTTATTACAGAATCTAAGGAGGCAATCATAGAATAGCGACACAAAAGCGGTTCCCTCAGCAAGGAAGGCTATGGCGTTCGGGTATAAAATTTTTTTCAGAATGCCGTAAAATTAACGCTTCTTACTACTTACTACTTACTTACTACTTTTCGATCAGACAACAGAATGAAGCCATTAGAAGCGTGATTCTTCTCCGTGATAGTGTCTGTCTTCATTTTGCTTAAGTGACTCATGCAACTTCCCACCCCTTATACATTTCAAACTTATCGAATTGCGATTTTTATCCCTTTGAGTCACTGATAGGAACCTTAAGCGGCATTAGATTTGAAGACAATGATGACGTTGCGTAAAACCAACTGCGCATGGAACTAGAAAGCTTTCGCTCCGAAGAAATTCTAAGATTTCAAAGAAGCTGGCAAAAGTGAATGAATCTAAATTCATCCCTAAGGATTAATACGCAGAAAATTAACGCTGTTGTTTTTCAAATTTATCTTAACAAAAAGGTCATATTTCAACTTGGTTTCTTTAAAAAATTTACTTTACACTTCAGATGATACTTCTTCAGTGACAACGAGTACCCCGTAGCTGTTTTTAACTTCTTTACATGCGCCTATAGTAGCTTTCGATTTTTTGTTATTTGACATTCCTGCACACTCATCAAGTTCAGTTTGTTTGCTTTACAATCTATATCTATTAATTTTTTTAACTACTTATAATTTTATTTTATATCTCTATATTTTCATATTTTTAATCTCACACTGTACCTATAACCTCTTGTAAAATAAAGTATATATAGAGTGTTTATATCACCTAATACAAAAGAAATTTGTGACTTTAATTTTATTTACATGTACTAAAAGCTATTGTTTTTTTGCCACCACCTGTTATCTATTTTTATAATATACGTCAAGATAAATTATGAATTACTAGAACCCAGACTTCGAAGTTGATTGAAAACTTACAAATTCGGCGATGGCGAATGAGTTCAAGGTTACTTTCTTAACAGTGGACATTTTTTGCCTGTTTGCCAGATGATTTCCATAAAAAGCACCAGTTGAATATTGCAATATCCTGCAATGCTCATGTAATTTGGATTCTTCCATTCACGTGCTTGTAAGCTTTTACGCTTAATTTATCTTGTATCTAAGGTCTACGTTTGCAGCCCTTATTAGGCCGCAGTATTCGCTTCAGTTGTAACATTTGTCGTGAGATCGTTTACTCTGGGCTTTCCATTTGACCCTGATTTGAAAAGATTTATTAATAAAAAACTAAACCAAAGATTAATTCATTTCATTTACTTCTACCATATTTATTTATTTATTTATTTTGGTGTACATTGGATTGCCTCCCAGCCCAATATAGAAATTCTATTTACATATATTATATCATTTCTTGAACCATTTAGCTAATTAAATTTTGCAGCGTTTCCGAGCTAAGCGAAATCGATGGCCATGTTATTTATTACAAATAATCAACTATTAATGCTGTATATTTTAATGAAGACGTGTATGTACTCAAAGTGCGCTGTTGATTATGGTTGTTACTTTGAATTAAGTGACTTTAATTTTTTGTAACGTATTTGATAGGGATATCAGGTTTATTTTAGAATCATGTGTTAAATTATTCGACTCGTTAGAAAAGGAACTGCAGGTATGGGTGCTTTAAATTCAGTTTAGACTGTAACCCAAAAAGGGACTACCTGTAATCGGACACGCAACACAAACGATACTGTAGCTAGGCGGAGTTGTCGCTTACTTTATGAAAGAGGTATATCGGAATTGATCAGTTGCCTACAATTAAATTAATATAAACTTGATTCGGACACCAATTTATATCGACGTAGCTGCGATTGTGTCAACCATGTACATTGTGCATTTTTCGTATATTCGGCATGTTTAGTACTGTCCGCAAATCTAAAATCAAACTACGTTACTTCTAAAATTGTGGCTTAGATGGTTCTAATCTTAGTTTACATTTATAGTTCAAACTTCAATAGCTTGTTAAAATCGCAAACCTTCCTAAATTTAATGTTACATGGCATATTTTTTTAACTGATATATTTCATTTAATGCCAACTATTTTAGCTTAAAATATATTGTGTGCAGGATGTTTTTTAAGCAATTATTTGCTTTTACGTTCCTTATAACGAGTATTAGTTTTCTATTTATAATTGAATGGTTCTTGCAATATTAATCTAAATGAAAATCTTCATTTACCATATTGTATGAGTTAAATAAAAAATGAATATTTTGTGTTTACTTTCATTTATAAATTTAATATCTTGCTTTTATTTTTAATGTATTTTAAATATGATCCATTTAATATAGAAATTGACATTTAAATCAAAGGACTAAGGTCCAATTTATAAATTGAAACGTATCAGGAATAGGAAAGGAAATTATTTGTTTCAGAATCACCCTTACAACAAAACCGATTAAATCTAATTTATTTCAAGTTTTCAGAAATAAAATTAATTGCTACAGAAACACTTTTCAAATTGGAACGTGATGTTAAAATATCATTAAATTTTGAGCACAGATCCAGTTTGCTGCATTTTCATTAATCCTGAAATATTGATGTAGCATGTCTTCGACAGTAACAAGTTTTTAATTTTAAATGAAATTGTGATGAAGCAGCTAATTTATAAAAAGGAAAGGGTAAATCTTTTTCGCTGGCATTTCTAAATTTACGAATAATCTTGAATGTGTTGGAATATTTTAATTCGTTATTAATTTCTACCTTTATTGTACATCACATTCATGAAATGCTTTAGAAATGTTTGTGGTATTTAACCAGGAGCAATATTTAATTAACTGGAATTACTGTATAACTTAAAATGGCGTTAGTCATGGTTTCATCTTTACGCTGCAAACATTAATGATGAGAGAATCGTGAAACATTTTTACAGACCTGTCTTTAACATTATTATTATACAATTTTGCAGAATGTTAACTTCGATTGTGTATACTAATGAATATTTATAACCCTTATTAGAAAGAATGGATTACATTTAAGTCACCCATCATAGGCTTATGCAACCAAAATAAAATGACATATTGCAAATTAAAATAACTTATCTTTTCAAAATTTATTTATTTCATAGCTGCAATTAATACTTTGACATATTTCATCTTATAAAATAAAAGCAATTTGTAAAGGCAACCTCAGACGAACTTATGATTAGGTTAATTGGATTATAAATCGCAACTTGGGAAATTTAGCAAATGAAATTATTTGGGGTGGTTAATAAGTTACTAAACTAATGTGACTAGTTTGGTCGTTAAAACTGTGGCATTTTAACACACTAAATTGAAAAATTAAAATTGCAGGAATGGCAATAATTAATAATAATTATCAAGGTAACTAGAAAAGAAATCTATGTATCTTCATAATTTTATTTTTCAATATAGCCCCGCATACATCAATGCACTTGCGACATTTCCCCCCAGCTAACTTATGCCCAAGTAAGAAAAAGATTCTTCTTGAGCTGTAAAAGTTGTCCATGAATGTTTTCATTATAATATTTACACGTTTATATACAAATTCAATGGGTCATGTTTATAAGATTTGTACATATGATGATCGTGCGGTCATAGTATTTAATTTACATGCATTCCACTTAATAAGGTTGCTTTGTAGTTTAACACTTCAACGGATTTCTCTAATTCATTATTTTAAATAAATATGATTTTTAATTATTATGTATTATGTATAAGTAGTTTGCCGACTGTTCTTAAATCATGTCTCTAGAAGGTCAAGTTTAATGCAATTCTCAAATTTTAAAGCTGATACTAAAGCTATTCTATATTTAAATGTATTGTTTATATCTTTAGTTAAATGTTCATTATATTAATTTTAATTCTTAGAATTCGTTATTCATCGTAGTGACTAATTATTATTATATACCTATTGGCTGTGTTCCTATTTTTGGTTTACTATTTATTATTACCAGGAGCATAGATAAAGTTTGTTTAGTGATTTACGTAGACTGGTTCGCCGCACATTACAGGGGGCACATTTAAAGTTTATGTTCAACGGTTTGAACAGATGTCCAGAAGCATACCAACTAAGTATTTTAATCAGATAATAAAAGGTTCTCAAACATACTAGTATTGTCACGGTCTCACCCTAATATGTTAGTATTTATTTATATTTCGCGTATATTTATTTGTTTAAGTAAGCCCTGTACATATCCGTGTATAATTTCTTATATGTTAAATATGCATAGGATTTGTAATATTAATAATCAAAATTCGTTTCTGTGGGTATTTAGGGATAGTTATCTTAATGAATAATTCTTTTTATTATATTTGTATTTAAAAACAACGGTTACTTATAATTATGAATAATTATAATTAAAATTATGAATAATTTAAAGGATTCCTTGCATATAATTTATTTATCCACTAAGATCGCTATCTGGCGTTAAGGTTCGTAAATACAAAGCTTTGTTTTAAAAAATTTAAATTCAATAGAATACGAGTACTTATAGTTCACTTTTTTGTTAAGTTTTGGGTGTGGATTGCCTTGAACGAACATTTGTGACTACCTTTTGTTAGCGTTTAGATATACTATGTGACGAGTTGGAATTTCTTACTCTTAAATAGGCGTTGTTTGTTTTCGATACAACGGTAAGCTCTAATAAATCCTTCTTTATCTGATAGTTAACTCGTTTTGGTCTACTTTTTTTTAGCATGACTGATAGGACCTTATTCTTCCGGCCCTAATTATTACAATGTATTACGCTGGCTTTTGATGCCGAGGCGGTGATGTAACACTAGCTACCCATTAACCCTTTTGGACATATGCAGAGCAGAATAATTAAGGTCGTAAAAATTTTTAATTTGTTCACCACTAATTACTTGAATAATGATACCGACATCATTTGTATTGTCGAGTATGACCTGTCTAATATATGCTTCGATAAATTCGTTTGCATTTAAAATGTAAAGTTTTGCTATAAACTTCACGTAATGTAGACAAAATTACTTGTTAGCTTCCGAAATAAATGTACTTATTCTGCAAAATAGTTGCGTCAACGTTTAATTACTTTTCAAAAATAATACGTTTTTATATCAATGATAATCAATAGCTTCTTAATCACTGCAAAATACAAGATTATGGTGACAATTTATCTAAAACATTATTTATTTTAAATTATTTTTTAATATACGGGGTATGCACAATACATACATGCAATATAAATATGTTTCTCTTGAAAAAGAATATTAAACCCTAATTCTCGTTTTAAATTATTCAATATTCATATTTAGTGTGTAAAAGTACGGACTTACTTTAGATGATTTTTTTTTAGTATCTTTATTGCGTGCATTGTTTAGTTCGCTCTTGTTTTGTTTTCTTGTCTATTTTATAAATCTGTTTATAATTTACTGACGCTCTTATCCTTGACGTTGACTAAGTAATTAAATTTTAACTGTCAATATTTTTGTATTAATTCAGCCTACTTTTGATTAACGAACGTATTGTTCATTAAATATTTTTTTATGTAGCTATATTATTTAAATTTAAAGAAACATTATATCATACTCATTAGATATGAGGTCTCAACATAATACTCCAGATTAGCTTTGATCTATAAAAAGCATTTCATTCATCTTTTTGCTTGTTAAACGTGTTCTTAACAAGGATATAAAATTAATGTCATTAAATTAGACGATTAAATAAAAATTCTAGGTTAGCTTTGATCTATAAAAAGCACTTCAGATATCCTTTTATTTGTAAAAGGTGTCCTTAATCAGGATATGAGATACCGTTGAAACTATATATATATTTTTTTGTACATAGTGATGTAATGCTGATTATTACTCGTTATTCTAAGGGTTTGAATACCCATTTATTTGCTTAAATTGATTTGTTCTGATTTCTCAAATCCTTTTTTTTCTGCTTCAAATGAATTTAGTATTTCTTAGGTCTGATGTTCCGGATACTGAACAAGCACCTTAAATAATCTTATATTAGGTGAACATCTTATCGCTCAGGTGTTACCTATTGCTGTTAATGTGAACGACTGGCTGTTACTCTTACTGTACTTTTCTTACCTTTAGTTTAAGAAATCGTTGACTTAATTCATGCCAGAAGATTTTCGCTGAGAGGTATATATATTTTATTACTATCTTTTTTACCAACATAGGCTGCATCATACCCCCCCCCCTGATATTCCGCTTTGATTCTGAACCAGTTAACGTGGCAGTATTTTATTATACAGATTATAAAACATTTAATAAAAGTTAAAATTTCGCCGTGAAGCGGCATTCACAGCAATATTTATTTTAATCCAACAACCTAAGGAAAACGATAAAGACATACTGTCGGAGTATGTCCTTAATACTTGGAAGTTGCAGCAAATAATAAATAATCAAATAAAAAAGAGGGGTACCTTGACAGCTGAATAAACAGTTGTTTTCTAAATAAAACAAAATTAAAGGATAATTAGACAGTGACCATCAGGGAACGGACATGTGGTCATTAACAGTGGATATCAATGACGTCTTCTCCAGAGATGTATATAGCGTGAAGGCAGATCCACGGCAAGACTACAACCGACGATGAGTCTATTCTATAACTCGTACGATAACAGGCTCAAAGCTGATCTCAAAATCTTAAAATGTACTAATGCAGCGCTTACGTAGAATTTTAAGACATCTCAGTATCCCTTTTTTATGAAATCTTAAACAAACTTGCCTTTTCGTGGTTTATATTTAACGATCTATTCTACTACTTGATCTATTAAAGGCTATTAAACGTAAATTATGTTTTGTGTGAATTGCATCTACAATCATTTCAACGAACGATATCCATAGTTCCTGTTTCGATTTATGGTTGTTATACTTGATAGTTCACTATTTATTTAATTACTGATCAAGTGGCGCCCTTCTTGCCTGTTACTTTACTACATAGCATCTGGTTCCTCCTAGGAAGCATCCATGCAATAATATTTGGATACCGTGCGGTAGATTTCTCTTCGTTTATAACTTTCCCTTGTCCCTCGGCCTTTTGGTCAAGTCTACCGTTACAAAACGGTGTTGATGATAATTAAAGAACAAACCACTAAAATGTGTTTTTATAATCAATACGCCTAAATTGTGAATTTAATCCAAATTTATTGTTCAACATCATTTAAAAGAAATTTGTGTTGTAAATACAGAAAAACTAAATAATTTTGAAATTCAGTAATACATGTTTTGGGAAATTCGCGGAGTGCAGAGCTACAAATATAAGTCGGTAATCTAATTTCATATAATTGGTCGCCTGTGAAGTTAAAATACAATATGTTAATAAATTTTTTATTCACAAATCATTCGTAGTCGACGGGCATATATATTGTTTTAAAGTGCAAAATTTGCAGCATCGCGCTATAATTGAATTCTTCGCAATAGAAATTCATACCGAAATGGTAAATATGTTAGGATAACTTGCTCCTTCACAAACAATGGTTTATAAGTAGACACATGAGTTCTAAAGTGATCGCAGAATCATCACAAAACTGTGATGACGTCAGAAATCGCACATAAAATTCTCTCAGCGCTCTGTTTTTTTGGTTATCGCAATAATAACGATCCGACCGCGTAGTAAGGATATAGATATTCTGGGTTACGCCACTAATATTGTATTCCAATTAAGTATTCTAAGTATTTGAGTAATTCCAATTCTGTAAGTTCCAACTTTTAATGTGAAACAAATTCAAAACATTTTCGTATGTAAACCTACTTGGGAATAACCTAATATTGTTAAAAAAGTACTGAATTACTACTCACTTATACCATATTGCATGTTTGTTACGTTCCTTTTATTAAATAAAATTACAATTACAGTCCATTTATTAGAAGTTCTTTCTTTAATAATTCAGAAACCTTGGTGATCTCATTTGTTAGGTTTATAAATAAATCGCTCTAGAACACTCATTTGTATAAGTACCTACTCAAATCTTGCAAATTATGCATTATAGTCATTTCAAAACAAAGCTTGTCTTTTCCATTTCTGTAAAGTCAACAACCATTTTCGGCAGGTTTTATTAAGATCCCGAGGCAAAGACGCTGTATTGGATTAGCTCGCGGGGTGACAATTAGGTAACAAATCCCTTCGAGTGTAAAGGCATTTATAGCGTATTAGTTAATTTTTTGTTGAAAAATGTATAAAAATTGAGACTAATAAAGACACATAATGTGGAGATGGAGTGTTTGTTTTCTAGATGAATTACACTAATTACGCCTCTATTCTTTGATCATTCCTATAGCTAACTTTGGAATGGTAGTTGGGGAAAAGGTTAATTCGTAGTTCGGATATATTATTTGGAGGATTAAGGTCTTATATCTGGTGTACCTGTAAATTTAAAAATGATTAAATCTCTACGGAGACCAATAGTAAGTGACCTTTTGTTCAAATTCTATTACCACGTGAAAATTCTCGACCGTTATTGTTGTCTGCTTGGTGTAATATCGACCTTACCTGTGTCAGTTCGGCTATTGAAAATATCATAGTGAAAGCACTTGATTTAATTATTCAGTAAAATAAGTACCATAACAATTGTTAAGCTGGTTTGATTAGGTTTGCATTTTGAGAGCGACTGCGATTTACCTGTGAAAACTAATTATATATTTAAATAATCAACACACAGACCCGCTGCAAGAATTTAGTAACCTACCTCCACAGGATTTTGCTGACATCCCCTATCTTGGCAAAACGGATCTTTACACTTTAATTTTTGTTGTATTACCATTAACAAATTTATTGCATATTTATTATGAAACTTGTTATGTATTTTGTGGACTCCAAATGTTTCTGTAAGTGTGTTTTAGTTAAGGCATTGCTTTCTTTAGCACGGCATCATTTGAGAATACTATGTGTTTACAAGTCAAAAATACTTATATAATATAACTAATCCTAGCTTTGTATGCAGGTTTAAGAATTGACAAGTTCAGATAATTATGTGTGGATACGTATACTTATACAGGGTGGTATACTTTAGATACGCCTCTTTGTGTTTGTTTCTGATTACTCATTTGTCCAGTATTCAGTCGACCTGATTGCCGCTCAGACAAATAATCAAGGATTGTCATACATATACAGGGTGAACCGTCCTTTAGGTTACCGCTACGTTTCATCTTTAACTATAAATCTCGTAAAGGCCTTCAGCCCGGCAAATTGTATTTCTGATTTAGTTTAAATAATTTATGTGGGAGTGTTCAGTCAGGATATTAGGTTGTAATGTCTTGTTAGTTAATCAGATTTTACGTTGATTACTACGCGTTTTTAAACCTAACTGGTTAATTATGTTACTAGCATGTTATGAAATATAGTACATCAAAAATTTAATTTGGTCTTTCGTGTACTGCTACAGGAATACTACTTAATAATTATTTCATTAGTCTTCAACGAAAAGTCATCTGGTGGTAATATTTGTTATTATTAACAATTCACTTTTCTCAGAGACCTTGCACTTTTAATATGAACTATAATGGCGTGCTATTCGTATTAGCTAAAATGTCACTTATTTTATAGCAAGGTAGGAAGAGTAAAATTCGATCGCCATCTTATTAGCAAATATTTGTCTGACGGAAGATATTTAGAATTATTAAATATTAG
>JAHWXV010435815.1:0-11932 GCA_024586415.1 Phrixothrix hirtus
TTTCATAAATTTTAAGCAGGATTCAGTTTGAACTGTAAATAAAATAATTTTTTTAAAATAGCTTAAATATTAATCTAAGTAAAGTTTTAAACTATAAATAATTATGGTGATTAATTTTTACCTCGTTTTTTGTAGTCTTGACTTACAATCAGTTGTACATTTAAATTTTCTTAATATTTACAGTAGATATATCACTCAGCTTTAATGTATTTTAAGTGCACATTAATAGTTCTGATCATTAATTTTGCGGTTACTGGTCGAATTCGAGTAGGAGTGTAACATTAATATACAACTTTGCATGCATACGTGCATGACTGCTCCAGTAGATATAAATCATTGTGAATAGATGTACGATAAAAGTTTCATTAGTAGACGCCTTAAAGTCCAACAAACATGCATTAATTTTTTCTAATATAGATTACAGTGCCTATATCGAAAAAGTCAAGCTTTTAAATGTAAATCTTTCAATAATATTGGTATTAGCATTAAATTTACATATTCTAATAAAAGCATACATTATAATTTGTAGAATTTTTAAAAACATATTTTCGTTGTTAGAAAATGCCGCAGCTTAAATTGTTACTCATATTCCCCTGCGCTCCACTCATTCACATAAATACGTACAAATTACCTTTTCTGTAAAAATTCTTTGGTTATAAATCAACATGTAATTTTATGGTACAATTGCCAGACCTTCAATTCTAATTGCAGATACTTTCTCCTAAAACCAATTATTCAGCTTTTTAAAGAGAAATAACTCCGTCGTATAATTATTCTTCTAATTACTGTCTCCAAACTTTTCATAAAACATCAAGTAATCATGTACTTTTAAAGTGCTTAATGCATAATTGCAAAAGAAAGGTTCTTTATAGCTTAGTTTTCTGTGTGGGGCTGTATGCATTTAAAATTGAATTATACGAAAATAAGGAAAGAAAGTTTGACAAGTGATCTGTTATAGGGAGATTTACAATTGATAAACGTATTCACTGTCAAGATTTCTGAACTGCAAAACCCAACTATTTATAGCATATAGCTATATTTTGAAACGCAAAAGCGTGGCCAAGTTTAAATTTATTTTTTTGGCTTAAAAAGTTCATGTTCAGAATTTCAACATTGTAGCTACCTGAAATTTTATGAAGAAGTTAAGGACTCCTTGTATAAAATTAAATTCCGTAATTTTGTTTTATTTTACTATATTTTAAACAAATTAGTGCCTTTAAGGAATTAAAATCTATTTTTACTTCATTAGCTATTCTTTTGTACACCATTTAAGTGAATTTCTTTAGATATTTTATTGATTTTGGATTCTGAACTGATCAATATATCAACGGTAAGATTTTCCGGTTTTGAACATTTTCCATGTTTAAATGTTTAATTAAAAGCGTTTTAGTTTTAAAATATTTCAGATCATAGTTTAAATTACACTTTATTTAAGAATCATGCATTTTTAAAATAATAATACAATGCAAACTCTTATTACTGAAATATCCTGCATTAAATGACGTTTATTTATCTGTAAAAAGAAACATCAAGGTTTAGTTAAAAAAGTGAAACGCGAATACTATCAAAGTAAAATCTTCTGTTCAGATAATCCAACAAAAATGGCTTGGTGTGTAGTATCCAAACTATGTGGTAAAACGAAGCATTCTAGAAACATAATGGAGTAAACATTGATAATCCACAAGATATCGCTAACCAATTCAATGTATTCCTTAAAAACGCTCCGTTGAAAATATTTGAACAAATACATTCTAAGCTGCCTCACGTAGACGAGACATTATTCTTAACGCCATATGTTGAAGATGATTTATCAAACATCATCATGCTTAAATTGAAAAATAAATGGTCAACAGGGCCCGATGAAATTCCTCCAAATTTACTTAAAAGAATACACCGAGTAATATTATATCCCCTATGTTACCTTATTAATTTATCATTTACTACCGGCACTTTCCTTGAAAAACTAAAAATAACCAAAATTCTCCATATTTTTAAAAAGGGTAACAATCGAATTCTCAATAACTATTGACCTATTTCTGTTTCTTCCGTTTTTTCAAAAATCCTTGAACTAGCTTTTTTAAATCGATTATTGCCATTCTTAATTAAGTATAACATTATCTCTAAATTTCAACATGGTTTTATGCAAAATAAATCGACAAATAGTGCACTTCAGTCCTTTTATGAATAGTAATCCATTTTATTGAAAAGGGCGAATATTCTGCTGTAATATTTTGTGATCTCAGCAAGGCTTTTAATTGCGTCAATAATATTATTTTATTAGAAAAATTGTTTAAATTAGGTATTAGAGGAGTCAGTTTAAATTGGATTCGTTCGTTTTTAAATAACAGATCTCAATATATAAGTATTACAGAAACAATTCAGCGCGTACAAGAAACATGTTTTTCTGAACGGACTAAACTAAATGTTGGTGTACCTCAGGGATCTATACTAGGGCCAATATTATTTCTGTTATATATCAATGATCTCTGCTCTATTGATCCGATCGTAAATTTTGTACTTTATGCTGACAATACATCTGTAGTAATTTCTGATAAAGATGTGTTAAAGATGGAAAAAGACTGCAGTGACCTATTATTGAAATTACTTGATTGGTTCACCATCAACCGTCTATATTTTAATTTAGATAAGACGCAGTTAGTTGTTTTTCAACATCAACAAAGTACTCCTTTAAGTCTGAATTTAACCATAAATAATATAAATATTTACAATGAAGGTACATAAAATTCCTATGGGTATATATTGATAAACACATGACCTAAAAAAACCGTTGTCAAGAACTCATAAAAAAGCTATATTCCATAGCATGCTTGTTTAGAAAACTGAAAGATGTTTTATTGAACCAACAGCTCTTAAACTTGTATCATGCTCAAGTAGGTAGTATTCTGCGATACGGTATTTTTCTGTGGGGCAGCTCTGTTTTAGTTAATGGAATCCTTGTATGTCAAAAACGAATCACAAGAATTATAGCTGGAATTTCTAGTAGGCAATCGTGTAAACCTCTGTTTATTAAATACAGAATTCTAACCGTTTATAGCTTATATATTTTTGAATTATGTACGTACGTTTACAAAAATAGAAATATATTTGACACAAATAGTACATTTCATCATTTTGATACTAGAAAGAAATGTAATTTGCGTATTCCTTGTTATAGATACTGTGTGACTCTCAATTCACCTAGTAGCATCGGTATAAGAATGTTACAAACTACCCATTACTATGCGTTGCTCTGGCACATTATCCGCTTTTAAAAGACAATTGAGTGATTTTCTTATCCAAAAAATGTTTACCGTCTTAAAGAATTTTTAGATTTTTAGATTTATTATTATTACTCCTAATCTACAGTTTATAGCTATTGACGATTCCATTAACATGTATATTATTGGAAGTATAAAAATTATTATTATTATTATTATTATTATTATTATTATTATTATTATTATTACCATAAGTCACATTTGTTTATTAAATTTTCATGGGAACAAACAATGTTTTACATATGCAAATTGTCATTATTTTAAGCTTTGTTACGGTTTGGACAGCTGTACCTTTTATTTTGTACATTTAGGTATATTTAGATTATTAAAGGATAATTTTGTTTAATTAAGCAAGGTTGTATTTTCTTTTCTTATTTAAGTCGCTTTGATATTTATTTGCTTCGCCGGTGTACATAACAGTTTAGGATGTAGGAAGGTCTATATTACTGTGGTAGAAAAGATGAGTTATATTAGGTCACTTTAATTTGAGGTTAATGTAGAAATAAGTTTCGTTTCGGTACGTAGCGTCTATTGAAGTGCTTTAGGTGCAATTATTTTTCAAAGTACATATTTTGCAGTGATGGTCTTAATTCTTTAATTATTAAAGAGGGCGTATTAGGCCGCTCCACTTATTATGGTATACTCCGGTTAACCATCATTGACTTTGTTTTCTATGCATATCCTTACGGGATTCAGGGCGAAATATTTCCGGAGGACATTTTAGGTTGGATATGTCACTGTGAATTTAAATAATGTTTAATTCATTATTAGGGAAAAAATAAGACCTCTGTGTTGGGGTTACTTTAGTTCCAATGATATGAACTAATTTATGGAAATCGGAATTTATTTTTTATACAAGAAGCTCTAAAGGTAATCTTGTTAATTGTTGTTTTATGATTTTAATTTGGGGCGTTTCCTTTCAGAAAAGGCTTTTTTCTGCTGGAGATATTAATTATATGACTTTAGAAAAGACGATTATTTTTGGATATCGAATGGTAACCTTGTATATTTTTTCCACTAGGCAGTTTGGTGACCGTCGTGATTAGAAGACTTCCAAAGTATGTATATCGTTTTGTTGCCAACTTTGGAATGGCATTGAAACTGCACTGTTAAAAACTTTGCAGAAATTAATTGCACCAGTTAATAAATGTTTATTTTAATTTAAAAATTAGCACATTTCAATATAGTTGTATACGTTCATTTGATAAAATCTTGAAATAACAATTTAATACAGTTCTGTTTAAAACTACTTCACATTGCATAGGATTTAATAGGATTTAACATCCATTAATATGAATTTTATCTGTCCAATTTTGGATGATTTTGGAGTGAATAATGATTAGTTCTGGATTATTGCTCTAACATTTAACGTTTTTTTTCTGATACTGTATATATGTATATATAATTAATTATTTTAATTATTAAATGTTTCCCGCACTTTGCGATTTTTTAAAGTCTTTTACATTGTCTTTTTGAACTTAATTATTAATAACATTAAAACGCGCGAAACTGTGTCAGTTTTTATAATCGCGATTTTTATGTTATACGAGGGTACCTTTACAATATAATTTTTAAAACGAGGAAGAATTGTAATTAAAACGAGTGTAATATCAAAAACTGGCAAGGTGTCACAGATACATTTGTTACCACAACAGCTTTCGTTATTTGCAGATAACAAAGTGCAACATTAACTTCAAAACTTTATATGGAACTGTACAACTATTGACATTAATTGTTTACAAATTGCATTACCTAAAATGAAAGTAATTTTACCAAAACGAATAAGAAGGGATTAGTTATAATTGTGCAATTCTAGGAACTTTATTTTCCTCAGACTTCCAATATTAATTTTAGTATTAATAGACTTATCCCTAAACTGGAGTATACTACAGTAGAATTGATTGTTTACCAAATACAGGTATTAATAAAAGTTTGAAGCGCAAATTCAAAAAGAAATATAGAGTTTCTCTTTTACAAACAGTTCTAAAAGTTAATTTAATTAATAAAGCAAAAACGGTTTATACAAAAAAGCTATCCAATATTTGTTGTGTTCAGTAACTTAAAACGTTAATTTAATTTAAAAATTATATCAAATATTTCCTTTCTATCTTAATTAATGCAAATAAGCTATTTTAGACAGAAACTTGTTATTAACTTACTTAATAATAAACAAAAATACAATTATATTTAAATTTGTCTGATATTGGGTGATTTTTCTATTTTGATCATTTCAAGATGTTGGCAACTAATTGTGATTCCTTCATATATCGTTAGGCAGAAATTAACTCAGCTGAGATAAGGAATTCTGTTAAAGGAGCGAACGCTACGCTGGATACGACATTCAACTATGTTAGGAACCAGGGCTGGTATGGATCTTAACCGATAGTCAATAATTTGCATAACTATCCCTGCTATGCGTTATAAGCTATCTAAGGCATGGCCGCAAAAAGAATCGGGACACCAAGTAGCGCAAAAAAACACTTAAAAAAACAAACCAAAGAGATTCGTTTCTATACGTCAAATTAATGAATTACCTTATTGTTTACATAAGTGTTACAAGAATCACATCACTTGATTTTTTTTCAATCAGCGGAACAAAATTGTAAAACGTCTGCATTATTTGAAGAACAAAATTAGACAGATAAGTGACTGGATAGCCTGCATGGCGTCAGAAATTGAAAATTTAGCATTAAGTGTTTATCGATAGGCAACCCATTATACGCTTCTTAAACCTAATCCTTCTTATAGTATAATTTATTTTACACTGAAAATCTACATTTCTTCAAAGATGTACGAAACCTAAATTACAACGTTAGAAGTTCAATGAAATTTTAATAAAAAGTAGGATTAATAGGATTTCCAGAAATTCTTCTTTGGCATCTCAACAAATATTATTACCAGAAATAAGAATTAAGGTGTTTAAAGAGTAATAAATTTTTTAAATCTTCTACTAGTAGTGTACAGGGTGTCGGCGTAATAAGGAGCATGACACTCACAGCAGATATATTTTTGAATTACGACAAAAAAACTGTAATAATTTTTTTCGAAAATATGTAGTTTTCAAATACAGGCTCACCTTTAAATAGTGCAACAAGCTTTAAACATAAACGCGGGATTAGTTTTAAATCAAGAAAGAAATTTCCCTCAATTTCCCAAAAATCGCCCTTAAAAAATGATATTTGTTTTATGGTTTCTGAAATACTCGTAGCATAAAATGTAGCTGTATAACACCACAATAAACATAAAAATATGACGCATCTTTGTACCCTACACATTCAAATTATGAGTCGCTGTAGAATTATTTGCCTAGATAAATATGTAAACAATCGGAATATTCATTTTCATCTTTAGTTGCGTCTAAATTTTCATACTTAGATGTTATACGGATTTCGTTTGTTTTATTGAACGTTATTTAACTTATTCGTTCTGTCAATATTCTTCGTTACTACAGTTCATTAGTTTGTATCTTCATGTGTTCATTAGTTTCATTACTTTTAGTTTTAAGTTGGACACTGTGTTGTGTAAACGTGTACTTATGGATATGTTATCCACTATCAAATTGACAGACATGGTTCTAATTTACTGGGAATGCCCAAGCAGCTCGTTGTGTCGGTTATATACACAACGTTACTCAAACCGACAACTTCCTTATCATGCAATATTTACGCGAATTGTATAAAAGTTGCCCGATCACCAGTTGTTTACACCGCTAGGACGTTTTAGAAATAGAATATCTAATATTAGACAGTGTGGTTGAAAACACAAAGAGATTAGTGTTATAGTTCGGATTATTCCAGTACGTGGTTTAAGCATGGTTTGTACCCGTATCATATGCAACGGACGCAAGATTTACAGACCATAGATGTCCCGCGTAGGGTTGAATTTTGCCAGTCATTGTTGCATCAAATTGAAACTGTGTTATCTTGCAGCTAAACGACATTTACATGAGACGTAATTACGGCTTATCAAAATTTAAACTTTTGGAATGGCGAAGACCCAAATTCAATTAATCGATATTACCGTCTACGAGGATAAAGCCGAATTTATTGAGAAACAAAAAATGTAGTAATCTATGAAATATAAAATTCACAATTTTGTTTTCCTTGGTCTTTTAACTGTTAGTAGTCTTAAGTTCATCAACTTGGACTTGTGGAAACTTCGTTAATTAATTGTTAAATGCGATTAAACTATGGCGTTAACACGAGGGCATTTTAAAAGAATGATTTACTATGACTTTAAGAAAGATCTGAGTGATTAGACTTTTTATGAGCTACCGTTTATCACTGATTTAAAGAACTTGAGAGGAACGTGAATTCAGTGAGACACCAAAAAGGAGCTGGACGTCCCCATACAGAAATAAAAAAGTTATGTACACAGTTTTCTTTAGGAGTACCGGGCTTGGTCATTGTAATTAAGTTAGATGAACAAAAAGCTGTTACAAATTGCCAAAAAAAATAAACTATGCTACAACATGATAACGCCTTATCATATACAGCGAGTTGGACTGTTGAATTTTTAGCTAAAAAAAAAGATGAAAATGATAGAACATCCTCCATACTCACCTAATCTAGCAACGGCTATTTTTTGAACTAAAAAGTATTTACTTACTAGAAAGTTCCAATCTTAGGAAGCAATTGATGATGCGGTACGCAATTTCCATAAAAAGAGTGGCTTAGAGCATTTAAGCAGTAGAAAGACAGAATTGTTAAGTGTGTTATAAGTTGGGGGAAATTACTTTAAACATATATAAATCGAAACACTAAATATGTAGAGATATATCTTTTAAATGAATTTAGCTTTATCCTCGTATAAAGTTTCTTCTTTAGTGTCTTTGTCGATCGTTTAAAGCGAACGTTTATTATAATGCTTATATGGAATTTATGGAAAAAGAAGTCTATGACGATCAGCCGATCAGTTATCTTAAACACATGTGGTTTTTGTACCACACTGCAACACCACATACTGCACGTTTCGTTGTCAATTAGTTGATTGAGCACTTTTAGGATACATAAGTTAAGATTTTATTTGTGGAACCATATGAAACCATTACTTTATACAGTTCCTGTAGGCATCCCAGATCAACAGAATGTATGTATAATATTGCAAAGTTATCCGCAAAAATCCCGAAATTATCCATTATATGCAAAAATCATTACGTCATAAGACGTATCGATAGTGGTGGTAAACATTTTGAACGCACGCTTCAAAGGTAAACAGTAAGTTTTCTAGTTCTCATTGTATTGGATTTTTTTGAAATTTCAATTATTGACAAAGGCAACTGTAAAATATTCATGTTTGATTTTGAAACGTAATACTACAACAAATACACGATTTTTGATTTATTAGTTGTGTGACCTATATGTATTGCATGCATTATACAATTAAAATTTTGAGCCCAACTCTGTACTAATAAAAAGTAAAATCACTAGAAAATTTAAAATCAGAGCTGTTTTTACGTCTCAAAATTCTTTTTGCGTTACCAACCTGTGTTGATTATCACATTCCTATATATTTTTGAAACTATTGTGATTATCATAGTATCGCCACAATTATGCTTTAAAACAAGTTATAGTGGTTTTGGTATTGTTATGAAACGGAGAAAAGTTTTGAATATCAAATTGTTGTAATTGGCTGATAGTTGCCGTTAACGCAGAAAATAGTCTACGCCACACGATCGTTAAGTGCCTTATTACAATACGGCTAGAAAATTAACAAAATTAGCAAGCCGTTCCTCTACCCGTTGTAAGGCATTTTCTGATCTTGTTTACTTTTGACTATTAATAAGCCCATTAACGAAAATGAAAACAATAATTGTTGTGTTTACAAAATTTGGAACAGTGAACATTCTATATTGGAGAAAGTGGAAGATAATTGGAAATAAGAATTGATGAACATAAAAGATACATTAAGAACGGCCAATTTGAAAATTTAAAATTCCCGAATGTTGGTTTGAAACGGGTCATAATATTTTTTGGAAATATGTTAAAATTAATTTCAGAGTGTAACACTTCCAACAGAAAACTTTGGGGAACGGCTTACATAAAATGCAGTGGCGACTTTTCAGGTGAAGTAGGTGAAGATCCTCTTCATCGAATTTGTCTATACGAGCAATTATTTAGTATATAATCATAATATTCGTTTATTGAGATCAAAAACATATTAAAATACAAAAAAAATTAAAGAATTTCTATTTATAAAGAGCTTAAAATTACATCCATAAGAATCGCAAATTATCGTACAAATGAAGAGCTAGAAGCTAGTTTGCAAAACGTTTGCACTTGTAGACTAGGTTGTCAAGGTAACTATGACGTCAGTCGCCTTAGCATATACATTACTCCCACTCATAGTGAAGAGTTTGCTTTACAAATTATTCACATCTGCTTGTACAATTTCTTGAATGCAACATTTTTTGCTCTAAAAGATTTGTTCAACTTTTTTTATGCCTAATTTTCTGGCGGATTCCAATGCAGGAAGCGTATTGGCCGCATTTAATGCCTTCTGTATCAAATTTGCGTTTTTTCAAAAATTGCAAGTTGACTACTGTGCAAACATAATTTTCAGTTTAACCCGTTGTAACTTTTGCAATTTTCAAGCTATTTAAACAATTTTTTTTATAGATTACACGCCATTTAATTTTGAGTACAACGGTTAAATTCAATTTTTACTAAAAGCAATAACGTATTATTCATATATAAAAAACTAAGAATAGTTGTTTCGGGAATTTAATTTAGTATTGAAATTTTCAAGATGCGAGTAAGTTTTTTATTTGTGGATCAATTATAATTGTGTTTGCACCATTAGAATTGCAAAATACTGTTGGTCATTTTTTTATTGGAGGTTTTTTTTTCTAAAATATGTATGTGTTTCATAATAACGTGTTAAAGTTGCAGTTGGCTTACGCTCTCGATTAGTTTATGTTGGCTATTCGTTACTATGGGACGTGCAATGTTAAAAACCAAAAATCTCGTACTTTATGTTTATTTTAAAGAATATTAACACATTTTGCTAAACAAATACCACTATATGTACCAAAAGAATTTTTACACATTTACAGTTAAATGAAAATTTTTAACCATTATATTTACAATAAACATTTTTCTCACTGAATAATGGTTTTGGATCTTTTTTCCATTAAAATAGGTGTATAATACAGTTAGAAAATTGTCATCCAAAGACTGTAGGATCCGCTATTTTACAAAGTAGATGATTGGCCGTTTTAGATACAGTGGGCCAATAAAGTATTTGAACACCTTGCATTTGCCACTAAAAGGGATGTTTGAAATGTAATGCTTAAAAATTTTCTTTTAATTGTAAATGTATAAAATTTTTTTTGTAATTTGTATTTGTTTAGCAAAATGTGTTAATATTCTTTAATATAAACAAAATGTACGAGATTTTTGGTTTTTATCATTGCACGTCCCTTGGTAGCGGATATCAAACATAGCTAATCGAGAGCGTAACCCAGCTCCAACTTTAACTCGTTATTACGAAAAATATATATATTATAGGAAAAAAATCCTAAAATAAAAAAATAACTACTGTATTTTGAGATTTTAACGGTTCAAACACAATTATAATTGATCCAAAAAGAAAAAATTTTCTCGCATCTCGAAAATTTTAATACAAAATTAAATTCACGAAGCAACTGTTGTTAGTTTTTTGTATATGAATAATATGTTAACACTTTTAGTAAAAATTAAATTTAACCGTTGCACTCAGAATTAAATGGCGCGTAATCTGTAGAAAAATTGTTTAAATAGCTTGAAAATTGCGAAAGTTACAACGGGCTAAACTGAAAATTATGTTGCACAATAGTCAACTTACAATTTTTGAAAAAACGCAAATTTGACATAAAAAAAGTTGAATAAATCTTTTAGAGCAAAAAATATCGTGTTCAAGAAAAAACGACGAGATAGAAGGAAATAGATCTCCGACTACTATCGGATGCAAATGTATTGACCCCTGCCCTTAAATAAAAATAAACAAAAAGCTGTGAGGTAAAACTAAAAAATTCAAAAAGCATTGTATGGAGAATTTAATTCTTAATCACATATAAATTAATTATACTTAACAATTGATTCCTTTAAAAGTGGAGTCAAAATATGTGTTGAAAAGTGCAATTTTTACGGTTGTACAAACGAAAAGTCAACTTTACGTTCCTGTAACTTTTTTATTTATTAAAATAATTACTTCAAGTTTAAATTAGTAATACAACAATAGATTGGCTATAGTATGGTATAAATTAAATTAACCTTTTTCTTATAATTTTCGCATGAAAAATTTTTTTCTTGAACAGAAGGTATTCAGTTATTAGAAGTCGTAATAAATTTTTGTTTAAATCAAATTGTAGATAAAAATAAGTGAAATAGTATCTTAATATTATTTTGCCTTTGTGGTTCACAGTAGGGACAAACATGTGTATTTATTTTTGTTGCGAAGATAAAATGGAATGCAAAGTTAGCCGTTCAGTTCCTGGCCTTGGATGTACGGTACACTGCGTATCTATACGTAACCGTAATATAAATAAGTTGTATCATGGACTTCCTATTATTGCTATTTATGAATTGTGCATCCTGTTATTTTTAAACATGTATTTTTCAAGATTTATATTTACAACTAAATCAATATTATAATAAACAAATAAATAGGTTTCG
>JAHWXV010435893.1:0-12974 GCA_024586415.1 Phrixothrix hirtus
GGAATCTCGGGGTTTTATAGAAGAATGTGGTTAGTAATTCTTAATACTCGAAACGTTAAAATGATATTTGAAGGGTTCACGCTATTTTCGATTTTCGGATCGAAAACTTTAAATGAGCTTTTCAAAATTCTGGCCATTTTTATAGGAGTTCTAGATAACACCTCACCAGTTCCGGCAATAAATTTTAATGTTCGAAACGCTAAAACCAATAATCAAAAAGTGTTACTATAATTATTTGTCATGTTCTAGCAAATCTGATGTAAGTTCTAGGTTGCACCTCAAGTGTTCTAAAAGAAATCCTAATGGTAAAAGTGTTTATTTTCAATACTTTGAAAGTTATTGGCAATTTAGGGATTTAACAGTTTGTTTCATGCCTTAATTGGCCAAATTTATTTTGAAACTTCATAGAGAACTCGGCAAATCTTCGAGGTACACTCGAAAGTTTAATAAAATATCAGTTTTTTAAAAGATGAGGTGCCAATTTCACAGACTTAATTAACATAGTTTCTTAGAAAAATGACGATTTGTGAAATTTATACATGCACTTATCAAAATTTATATTCAATTTTCCTAGTAACAATCTTCGCTTTTATTTATTAAAAATCATCAAATATAGTTATTATTTAATTAAATTCAGAAAATAATTTTTTTTCAAGTTTAAATATGTCGCCGTACTTTTTAACTTTATTTAATGCTAACAAAATTTGAAAAAAGTCAAATGAATTTTCTTGTGCATCGATTTTATTTAAATTTCCTTGCCGTTTACCAGACAATCACAGGGCTACCAAATGCTCGCCAATCGAGGGACTTGGTATTCTTTTTAAAAAATTGCGCTTTAAAGTTCCCGGGATTAGAATTAATCCCCTGAATCCCCCAGAACGGACAAATCAATCACCCTCCATTATATGCTTATGATTTGATTTGATATATCATATGGGGTAGCGGAGAAATTTTATTTCATCAGTTAGGTTTTTTTGCCGTCAAAGTTATTTCAATTAGACATGTGATTGGGTGAATGTGTCAATGCACCTTAGTTCTTATATGCCTCGTAAGTCCTTTTTTAATCGATTTTAGATTCCTTAATTAAGCCTCGGTCACATTTTGACAGTTCTGCAATCAGTGTATTCTAGTACTCGCACGAAAAACTACCAGAATTGAATTTTTTAAACTTCATTAATGCTAGCTATAAAATAATGAAACTTTTGAATTGTGAAAGGCTATCAAATAGTCCTCTCTCGGGCAATTCGATATCATTTTTACAAAGTGTCCCCTAAAGATGTCGAAATTAAAGTACTTCCCTGAAGTCCCCAAAAATATAATTCAGTCCTGCCTAGACCTCTATTTTATTATTTATAATTTGGTTTGATATAGTAAGTGGAGTAGTGTAGTAGTCTTTTTCTTTACTATCGGGGTTTTCCTCTTTATTTTGGTCGCCAGAAGTGTTCTAAGTGAAAATACTAAATTAGATCCAAAACAGTGCGAATACGAGGTTTGTCCGAATACTATCCGACCTGTGTTTATAATTTCGCATCAAGGTTCCCGAGTGCCATCTGTAGAATTGTAGAATCGTCAATTAGACCTTACGATGTTCCCTTGTCAGTCACTAGGTTGGACACTCTAATACGTGAGCAATCTATGTTTATTCACATTGCAGTGTTATAGTCGCATTCTGTCGGCGGTAAAATGACGGAGAGAATCGAACAACGAATTTGCATCCAGTTTTGTTTTAAACTTGAAAAATCATGTGCAAAAATGATTAAAATAATGAAGAAATTTCCATCTGAGCCACGACCAAAAAAAGCACGACAAAGTCGGAGCAATGTCAAGTTAATCTTGATTGCTTTTTTTTTATTATCAAGGTGTTATGCATCAGAAATTTGCTTCACTAGGCCAGACATTCGATAAAGAATTTTATCTTGAAGTGTCGACAAGATTGCGTGATGCAGGGAGAAGAAAACTGCCACATTTTTGGACCAGCCAAAACTGGCTTCTTCATCGCGATAATGCTCCAGCTCATTCGGCACATCTTCATCAAACGTTTTTGGTAAAATACTGCAAAATTCAGCTGCGCTAACTTCCGTACAGTCCAGACATTGCTCTCTGTGACTTTTGGATTTTTCCAACATTGAAATTATCACTCAAAGGGAATCGATTTGATGATGGCACCACCATTCAGGCAAATGCGACACGTGTGTTCAAATCTATTCCAAAAACTGATTTTCCGACATGTTATGAAAAAATTGATGGTAACGGCTCATGGAGTCAAATGGAGACTATTTTAAAGGATATCAATAGCGCTAGTGTGATTCTATGAGCACAGGTTGGATAGTATTGGGACACACCTCGTAAACCTAGACCTATTAGTGCTTGGGTTCCCGTTTTTAAACAGCTTAAGTGCTGGCAGCCCTGAATTGTGTTTGCTAATATTGCAATAATCGTCTACCAAATTTATTTTTTTTTTGTATACAAAATACGAACTACAATATAAGTAAGGACAAATAACTCTGTTGTAATCTAAGCACTTAGGTCTGTGTAAGAGTGTGTTGGCATGTAAATCTCTAGTTATAACGGTGAGTAGATATTAGAACATTATTAAACAGTTTAATCAACGATAGAGAGGATAAATTAATTAATTTAATTAAAAGGAGCACACAACAAATTTTGTGATAATATGGGATAATAAAAAATAAGAATACAAAAAATATCAACAAAAGAAATTAATTTGATGACTATTGCGATAGTTTTCAGTTGTGCTTTCGAGGTAGATTTAATTTTGTGTCTTCATTTTTAAAATATTGTTTCATTCTCATTGCCACGAGATACCATTTCATTTTTACGATTTTTTAGAGGAAATTGAAATCAGTGCTACTTGATATTTTGTTGACAGATATATTTTGATTTCACATTTCCTAATAATATTGTATCAACTTGTAGAAAATAATTTAGTTCTTGCTGAATGGATTAAAAATGCCGTGAAACTCGTATTAACTCAAAAATAGAACTGTTGCAGATAAAATGTAGTTTAGCAATGCAGAATAATACAACAAAATGCGAAACTAATTATTTTTTTAATTTTATTCAAGAGTGACTTTGATTCCAGACATTCTTATTCCCAGTGTTACAAATTCAAATAATTACTTCCTCGACAATTATTTTTGGAATAAAATTATTTAATGTTTGCAAAAGTGGCATTTAGAGGCATTTGTAAATAAATTAGTGTACATCTTATACGCCTTGTACCTTTTGATTATTTTATATTTAAACTTACAATAATTCTATTGCTTGATTGGTAATCCTAGAATTGGCTAAACGTCTTGGATTCATGCAGTGGATGTATAATAATTCTTGCAATAAATAGGCTATCTCCGTCACACACGTCGTTGAAATTTTGAAAAATATTAAACCTTTTTTGAAAATTTTGCTGTAATTGTTTTCAAACTTGGTCAATGTTACTATAGTATAAAGTAACATTTTTTGCCAATTTTTTACAGTTCTCATTAGTGTTGTGCATATAGCTGCACCAAGTTACGTTGGTGTTTAAAAAAAGTTGTACACTGATGTTTGCTTATTGTAATTTCTAGGCCTTAGAAGTGGAACATGGCTGATTATGACAAGAATAAAAAACACAGCTTTTTTAACTCTAAGGTACAATACAAAAGAATTATTAATTTATTAAAAGATATTGGCATGCATTTTTTTTATAATAAACATAACTTAGTTTAGACATCGCGCAACACCAGTGAAAACTAAAAGGAATTCATTTGGGCAAAACATTTGAACGTTTTTGATTTTTTAAAATTTCAACACTTTGTATTTTGCAAAAAAAAATCGTTTACTACGTGCAAAGAATATCCCAGAAGCCTTGTATAGCTATCTAATCACTTTTAAAAAATATTTGTTATGTGTTAGGGGTATTTAAGACGCATTTATATAGGGAAAATTGGCAACCCTGCAATTAGTTATAATGTAGTAATCGATGTGCGAACAATGCGATATCATGATTTAGACTCCGTGGGATTTTCAAATAATTTTCTGTTACAATTTTAAACGAGAATTAATAACCCAAGAATGTTTCAATGAAATAAACGTTGTATATATTTAAGGTATTTGGGTGTGTGTATTTAGAATTCAAATCCAGCTTGTTTCTCAAGCACTGGACATCCAGCAGAAATCGACAAAACATATATTCTGTTGCAAAGGCCATAACAGACGATCGATGTATTACATATAGACAACTTGCAGAACTGATTAGCTTTCCTGTAAATTAATTAGCGAAGATTCAAAAGTGAGAAATATTTATATCTTGTTTATATCTTGTGAGTACGTCATTCGATAACAACAAAAAATGAGCAACAATAGGTAAATTGGCGTGAAAACAGATAGAGAAAGTTTCAGCCTGAAAATTTTAAGGCTGTATCATCGATAGTTCGAGCAATTTTCCAAGTCGACTGAGGTATCTTCACTGAAGTAAATGCCGGGGCATTATTTCCACTTATTCCTAGCTTTAAATCTCCTTTCAAACCCATCATTTCCTTTACTTATCCTTACTTCCCATTATTAGCTATTAACTCTACAGAAGAATTAAAATAACATTGATACTGTTTTTTTTTCGTTCGGAAACAAGGCCTAATAATGATTATTGTTTCGAAAAGACAAAAACAGTACCCGCCAAATGGTGCATCGAAATTTGTGTACTATCGTGGAAGCACTTACAAACTTGGTTCCAAAGTCTCGACTTGATTCTTGATTGCACTGGCACATAGGGCGGCTATCAAATTGAGTTGAAACTTCACGATTATCATCGCTACAGCCCAGAGCTTGCTCCTTGCCATTTTGTTTTGTTCTCTTATGAAAACAAAGTAAAAGGCAGATGATTTTCAAGAAGCCTTTGAAAAACTTTGCTCGTTATTTCCAAGAATTCAGTGGAAGCCTGTTTCGATGAGTCGTTTATACATAGAAAAAAGTGTAATGTAAAAAGCAACTACTTCGAAACATTGTAAAATCCTTTTGAATGGCCCTTCGTGTGTTTGCAACAACATTTGTCAATGGCCCTAAAACTTTTGCATCGGACTCAATTATATGTACTGAAATTATAAATTAAAGTGTATTTTGCCATTTCGAAAATTTATGCGGTTGCCGTTCTTTTATTTCAAAATCCAATAAAATTTTGAACAATTATAAATGGAACTGTTAGAAGCGAACTGCTGAGTTAAATTTTAAATTAATATACTAATATTAATGCAAACTTTCCAACTTTGCTTTAGAATACGCAGTTTAAATTTCATTTTCAATGTTACAAAGAATATACAGAGTGATTTTAAAATCCACCAACAAACTTGGACCTTCCACGTGGGGATAACTCTGAATCAAAAAAAAATCGTTTTTAGAAAATTCCTAGTCGTTTCCAAGAAAACCTCTTTTAAAATAGAGCGGCAAAATTGTTTGAAAGCCACTGCAATAGCGGAAAACCAAACGTAAGTTTAAGTGAATAAGCACACGAAGCAGTTATTACGCCATTCTAAAACAGTAAAATCAAGAATATTCATTTCATTTATACCTTCGCGTTCACTTACAGTAAGTTAAATTTTCAGAGTTTTTGTGTTTTATAGCACGCTTTTGAACGAAAGCGCCTCACTTTTTTTGTTAGCGAAGTGTAATCATTTTCAGTTTTGTGTTTATTAATGTAATAACATTGCTTTTATGTTTAACACTGTCTTTGTTAACTAATATCGAACATGGCAAGTTTTTCTGTTCTCATTGAGTTATCTTATTCTAACTTGCAAGTTGAGAAAAACTAAATAAAATATTCTTTGATTCTGAATGTAATACATAGAACAAATGCAGTTCAATTGCTTTGATTTTGTGTTTATAAGATCTACATTCAGTATAATTTAAAATCGGAATAATAAAATAATGTCATAACAATGGAAAATCCTTTACAATTTTAATTATTAAAATGGTCCAAAAAGTAAATTATCAAAATTATGGTACTTATAAAAATTTAAATATGACCTTTAGTATAATTGAATATATTTAAATAAATATTAAATGTTCAATTTTTGTCTATAAAATACGAACGAATAAAATTGTAGGACATTATGTGTTTAGATAACCTAGTTTTACACAAACAAATACAGTTGCAGTAATTTGATAATATTGACTATGTTATTTAGTCTGCGATACGTAGTAGAAATTGTATTGTATCTAGACATAATTTATTTGTATATACATTTTTCGGCAGTTCTCAAACAGTGGCTATTTTCAATTTTTTCCAAAAAAGTCTTCTATTTTATGAGATTTTCTTGTTGATGGACGTAGTTAGGCCTTTACAGTACCGTGTTAAAGTTTGTAGGTGGATTTTAAAATCACTGCATTTGTTGTATACCATGTATGTATAACTAAACAGTAAATTATTTTGGACAAGAATGACATAGAAATTTGAGTTCATAACTATAAAATACAACGAAGCCTGTCTATTTTGATCACTCACTTTCCACTTGAATCTTTTAACTTGTATAGATATTCAACATATATAGAATGAATGTAAGCGTCTGGGACATGCGTGCAATTTTTGTTTAAAAAGCTTACGTATATTATACCAAAACCATATTTCCCAGAAAGTAAAGATTTAAAAGTCTAAAGTAAGGGAAAAAAATGATCTGAATTTTCAAATATATATTTTTTTATCCTTTCTCCAAACATATTTGTTAAAATTCAAAGGGAAGGTAAAAAAAGGAGTTCAAGATAACCTGTGCAAATAACTAGATTGCTAATAGGTCGCTTCTGAATTACTCGTTCAACAGAAGTGTTTAAGTTTTACAGGTTGCTTCTAATGTAAATTAAAGCTAAATACACAGTTCTGACAAAAACCGTTCAACTAGATCAGGTGTTATATTCTTAATTTGATGATCTACATTTTAACATATTTAGAGATTTGGGAATATTTTTCAAGCATTTTATTTATATTTTCAAAATGAAGAATAACTTAAAAAGTATAAAATGCTTTATGCTTACTCGACGTGTCGTTTCCTTTTTCGAACAATACATAAAGTTACTTTAATAGTTTTAGGTAAACTTAAGTTAAGAGTATTTAATTGAAATTAAATTTTTCTTTGTGCATACGTAATTAAAATTACTCTTTCTAGTTAGCAAGGATTTACTTAAAGATGAACTGCATTCAAATTAAAATATTAATTTAAATACTCTTTTGGATGAGTATTCTCTTTACCAAATCATAACAATGTTGCTTCCCTTTTGAAGTAAATGTTAATTCTTGGGGAATAATATAGTTTATAAATCTATACATAATCAAATCTAATTAACAACATCATTATTGGATTTAGTAAACTACACTTATTTATTTTATAAATGGGTTACTGGTAATTGGATACATTCCTTTGGGGATCTGATAATACAAGAGGTATGGAGTAAATTTAACCTAACATGCATTATACAAAATTCAATCGGTTTTAAGATATTTCGATTTTAATTTTTTTTAAAGTTGTTCTTAATGCCTTAAATTGTAATTTTCAAAAATGTACCTTACATTTGTGCAATTTTTTTGCTGCAATACTTGCTCAACACTATAATCGTCCATTTGAAATGAAAAATATCCGATAGCATTATAAGCTCGTGCAAATTTCAAAGAAAAACTTTTAAAAAAGTAACTTTTCAAAATTAGGAGTAAATATTTTTTTAGTTATTTAACCAAAAATATTAACGGAGCTTACGTAAATATTACTTTAAAATCTTCCTTAGCTATCAAACAAGGTATAAATATCAGAACCAACCTTTTGTAGTTACAAAAAAACAATAAAAACGAAGCAGGCAACAAAATTTCTTATAAAATGTGCTATTGTTTCTATGCGTATTGGTTACAGCAGGCGGATAAACAATAAACATGACGGTATACTGTCATTTTGACTATAAAGGTAGTGTGTGGCAGCTTTTTTTCGCTTCAAATATTGTATTAGATATTAAGTTTGTTGTTAAATATTTTTATTGTCGTTATTTTTATTGAAGTTAATAAGTTTTTTTGTTATTTTTTCGCATTTTCGTTATTTTGTTGTGATATGGCTGCGCACAGCAATGCGGAATATACTGACATCTTGTTTGTCTACGGATATTACGATGGAATTGCTCCCGAAGTTCGTCGGGAATATGAACGTCGTTTTCCTAATCGCCGTATACCAAATGTTCGTGTATTCAGTGTATTCATAGAAATATCGCGGAAACTGGTTCAGTTAAACGTAAATGAGGTGACGCCGGTGCTCCTCCCATATATCAACCAGATGATGAGGAAGAAATACTAAGGCATTTTGAAGAGAATCCAATTACTTAAACTACCAAAGTCGTGAGGCAAACTGGTGCATCACAATGGAAAGTTTGGTCTACTATACGTGAAGCTGCATGACATCTTTACCATTATACCCCTGTCCAAGGCTTACAGGAGGGTGACCCTGTAAGGAGAGTAGAATTCTCTCACTACATTTTAAATTCAGATGCTGAAGATAGAAACTTTCTGACCAATATCTAAATTTGATCGGGAGGGCATAACAAATTTCCATAACTTACACTACTGGGCTGAAGAAAATCCACATTTCGTAAGGGAGACCAGTTTTCAAAGGAAGTTTTCAGAAATTGTAAGGATGGTAGTAATTGGCCGCTTTTTAATAGGACCTTACTTCCTTTCTGAAAATGTAAACGGGCAAATAATTGAAGGTTTTTCAGGAAATCATCTACTAGGTCTTTTGGAAGATGTTCCCTTAGATTTCAGAAGGCAAATGATTTTTCAGCGCGAAGGTTGCCCAGCACATGATAGGGTGACAGTACAGGAGTTACCTAACCGTTGTATTGGAAGAACAGGTGCAATCCCTTTGCTAGCACGAAGCTCAAACTTAACTCCAATTGATTATTACGTATGGGATCACATGAAAGACATAGTTTACGCATTCCCAGTATAATACAAGGGAAGATCTTAGACAAAGAATATTCGCGACTGCCGAACAAATTAGAAATAACCTGACAACCCGAGTGACGAAGACGGAAATGCCTGCATAAGAAACAGGGGGTCCCAATTTGAACAAGATAAAATTTAAGCAATAATTCACTTACTTTTTATTAATGTATTTTCTGTGTTTATCGAAGCATAAAGCCATATTGGTAGTATTTTCTGTGTTTATCGAAGAGTAAAGCCATATTGATAGTTACAGTATTTTTATGATCTTTTTTAGTAACTATAAAAGGTTGGGTCGAAGATTTGTACCTCTGAAATATGCATTTCCGATTTTAAAAAATAACATTTTTACAAGTTTTTTTTAAATTTGCACGACTTTTTCAATGCTTCTAAAAATTTTTGTTTCCAAATGGAAGATTATATTGTTGAGCAAGTATTGCAGCATAAAAGTTCCACAAATTTAAGGTACATTTTTTGAAAATTAACAATTTAAGGTATTAAGAACTACTTTTAAAAAAAAATGAAAATCGAAATATCTCAAAACCGACTGGATTTTGTATAATGCATGTTAGGTTAAATTTACTCCTTACGTCTTGTATTATCAGATCGCCAAAGGAATGTATCCAATTACCAGTAACCATGTACAAAAGATTTATAAAAATCAGTATTCTTATATGACAATTTACTAGTATTTCCATTTTCATTTGAATTCTTTGCTGTAAACAACAATATCTTGACCTCTCACCTGTATTGAAAATATATTCAGAATACAAAAGATTTTTGAAGCATATGTTTAGTAAAAATTACGAACAACCGTTAATTATTATAAAGTTATACAATTTCGATAATGATCATTGAATTATCTACACTACTGCAAAATTGTACTCTTATGATTCTAGTACCAGTAAAACATATATTTTGCTGAAGGTTGTAAACTTATAGTACCTCTACAACATTGGTATATTTTTTATACTAAAGTGCTTTCAATTCTCCCATTATATTACGAGATGTTTATGGGTTACTGGGACTATTAGGAGGCACTAATGGCTTTCTAAGTTGTCAAATTTGAAAGGAATGGAAATATTATTCACGCATGCTTCACAAAATGCAAATGCAAATTCAGGAAACCACTCGATACCCGAATTAAAGCAGTTGAGCTTTACAAATGCTCGACAAAAACGTTAAAACATATAGTACGACTGAAAACAAGTAAAAAGTCTTAATGAACATGGGCCCGCAAATTAACCGTTTTCGAGGTAAGAATGATTTTCATTTTTGAAAATCAAAGAAAGTCACAACTTTCATTATCAGTTTAGTACTATATATGCAATTGCTGTTAGAGAGCACCTGAACCAGACATTTCATAGGAAATGGATAGGCCGAGGGAGTCCCATTCTATGGCCTGCTAGGTCTCCCGACCTAACTCCATTAAACTTTTGTATTTCGGGTTAATTGAAAAGTTTTGTGTACGCAACACCTGTAAATAATCTTGCCGAGTTACAACACATTCTATACTTTGTCAATTTTATAGCGTCTACTGTCGCCATCTAATTTCCAAGCTCCTTTTCACTTCCTTTCCTATTATCCTCTTAATTCATTCTGGCTTAGTCCTCCTTCTGCCTTACCGAACCCATTTCATCACTGGCTTTGAAAATCTTCTTTCCTCCCATCCTTTCCACTCGTCCGTACCCGATCAGTTCACGTTTCCTAATTGTGATAATTATTTCATTGACTGCCATTTCGGATCTTATAGTATTGTTTGTTATTCTATCTGGGCTTGATCTGCTTGCTGATCATCGTAATGCACTGATTTCTGTTGCAGTCAATTTTCTCCTGTTGTCCACTTTTATTATAACTATTGTATTATATAATTCATCATATTCCATCTAACTTTTTCACTGCTACACTATTTGTTCAGTTTAGTCGTGCAGTTTCTTTGCATCTGTAAAGGGATCCAAATTTAGGGTAGTGGTTATTAACTATGCTTTGTTGTGAAGTCTTCCCAAAAAATGATGAAATGTTTTAAATTGTTGCTCGTGGTAATGAAATAGCAACTGTAGTGTTGTTAATTAATTTTATTATTATAATTATTTACCTACACGTTTTCATTCTTAGAATTGGCTAAATTATACTTCTAAAATGCGTTACTACAAGAATGCTTCCATACTACAAGCCTAATGATTTAAAAACAATAAAAAATTCTCATTAACTTATAACAAATTAAAAAAAACAAAAGCAACAAAAGCATGCATACAAAACACCACAAAAGAGATATGCATTAATGTAATACAACAACCAACTAATTATATATACAAAAATAAAACATAAAATCGAAATTATCAACAGAAGCACTACTTCTATAATAAATACAAGAAGAATTAAACATATGTTATGTTTTAATGCAACAATATTGTAAAAAACTATATACTACTTCACAAATAACACAACAATCATTGATAATGTTCTAATTGGCTTAGCCAATTCTACGAATGAAAACGTTTGGGTAAATAATTGCAATAATAAAAATCAATTAAGAACACTACAGTCGCTATTTTATTATCATCGCCAACAATTTCAAATATTTCATTTTTTCATGACGGACGATTTTGCAATTAATGTTTGATTCTTGTAGCATTTGCCATAACTTGTTATTTGATAGCGCATTGCACGCTTTAGCGAAGTCCACAAATAACATACGTAACCTTTTGCTGCCTTTTTTGTATTATCTGTTTTAAAAAATATATTATTCACACAGCCCTGTCGGCTATAAATACATTCTCTATAATTTTTAGGTTTACCTCCATTTTTGTATATTAACGATATCCATTCAGTGTTCCATTCCTCTGGTGTGGGTTCTGCATTTATACATGCATGTTTCAATTAGAACTTTTATTATTACAGAGTTTCTCAATTTCGCATTTCCATAACACTGCGTTCATTCCTCTAAGCACTGTCGCAATCTTGTTTTTCAGTGGCTTTACTATTTTCGTTACTATTTCTCTGTCGAACTTTGTTGTAAAAATTCATACACTATCTTATATGATTAGTTTCTTGTAGTACTTTTGCAATTTTTGCATGGATATAATTCCTATATTTCTTTTATTATTATCTTTGCGAACGGAGTGGTAAATTTACAAATTTCAGTACACTTTCGGCCTATGATGTAGCTTTCTACTTCTCCACGTTTCCTATCCACATTCTATTCTTTCTTCCGGATATTTTACTGAATCATTTTAGATGCGTCTTTTTATTCTCCTGCATTTTCTGTTCTATTTATTTCAAATTTGTACGTTTTGTTAACTACTGCCTTTCTGTCTCCTCTCCTATACTTCATTTGTTACTTGATGGATACATTCGTTTATATGTTCAGATAATTCGTCATTATTCTTCTCGTATAGTCATTTTTGGTATAAATGTCTTATACTATCTTCTTGGAAGTTCTCTAGTTTATGCGTTAGGCTATTTATAAGTTCAGCAACCTCTATCTAGTTTTGTTGATTGACTTTCACATAATTTTATATGTAATGGTTTTCTTTGCATTTAGCAAAAAGTGATGAGATTCACGATTTGGTTTTCTGTGGTTTCGTATATCAGTTTTATAACGTGACCGATAATCTATTTCAATTGTCACGTTTGTTGTATTACGCAAATTTGTGAATATCTTTATGTTTAAAAAACCCCTTCATTATTATTACATATTATTGTTTATAGTTTTTTCTCCATAATGACCAACTAGTTTCTCCATTATGTCCTATTCATCAACATCTTCTAGAAATTTAACACATACTAGGGCTATGCAGAAAGTCGATTATGTTTTCGTCTATGGAAGCTTTGAGCGTGCGCAGCGCGCCCATCTTAGAGTCTACGCGTTGCTTGGCTCAGTCAGCATCCAGCCGTGTTAGCGTAAGGTTTGTGTTGTTCCCGTTATTTCACAGTAACAGTTTGAAATGTGTGCCGCAATAGAAAATCCCGCGAGTTGTGAGGTGCGATCTGTAATAAGGTTTTTGTTAGCGAAAAA
>JAHWXV010435919.1:0-13291 GCA_024586415.1 Phrixothrix hirtus
TTTAGGGGTGACTATTTCAAATTCCGAGTTGCCAGGTACATTATTTTGTTTTAGAATAATGGGCGCTAGGCCTGTTTGGAGCCAGATGGAAACGATTGTTATGGCTAATTCAAACGAAGGTGCTTAGCTTTGGTTGTAGTATGTTAGTTAGATATCCACAAAGAAGAACAACAAGTGGGTTAACAGAAAGTAATAAAATATTCTTAAATAAAGCATGAATAACAAATAATATGTTCTTACGATGATTTGTTTTTAAGATGGTTGATTTAATATTTACCTAATTAAGCTGCAACGTCAGGAACTCCAATAATTTGACCTATTGTTGGCAGAATCCCGTAGCAGAATTAAGGACAGCATCTTAAGATAACAAATTCAAAATTTATTGTATCTGAGGCAACCAAAGCAGGAAGTTCAGGAAATCATCTTAAGCTAATTTCTATCACTTAAGGTGAATAATTTCAGTTTTATTTAACAAAAATTATCCGTAGGTTCAAGGAATACAATGTTTTACAAATATATCAAACAGTATGACATTTATAATTTACAGTAAATAGAAATTAATTTCCAGATCGAAAGGATAATACCACTAGATTCTTTGTAATTTGAATAGTAATTTAAGGAAGTCGACTTAGAGCGACATAAATTGTTTTTCGTTGACCGCAAATTTGACGGCTATGCTCTATACTTGAGGATCTTATATCTACAGTATTTAATTATGCAAGTTATGCACTTCTCATGCACCTGTAGAATGGAGTAGTTTACTGTTATTTGATTCCTGGGCAATTTATAACTACTTAGATTTAATTAACGGTTACGAGGAGTGCTGCAATTGTTTCAGCAATAGGTATGAAAACACAAGGAAAATATAGTAATAATGCTTCTATAGTTTTTAAAATATTCTCCCTTAAAATCAATACATTATTGCATGCGTTTGAACCAGTTGTTGAAACGCTTTTTACACTCCAAACAGGGTACTGCAGAAATGTGAGTTTTGAATGCTTCCACAGCACATTCAGGTATTGAAAAACGTGTTCCATGAATTTTATTTTTGACAAGCGGGAATGAAAAAAAATCATTTGGAAATAAATTCGGGCTATATGGACAATGAGTCTATAGTTATATCTTTTGCCGCTTCAATTAATCGATAGCTCGAGATGCTGTGGGCGATGATTCATTGTCATGGTGCAAGATTATCCGACGTTTTGCATTAGTTTTTCTAATTTCATTAATGACTTCCGGTAAGCATATGTTTGTATACCAATCAGCATTGACCGTACGACTATCCTCCAAAGCGACGGTAGCAACATGACCAGTAACACTAAATAACGTTTGCGACCATTTTCTTTGAAACTCTTCGTGAACGGACAACTTTTGTTGAATTCAATTCATATTGAAATACCCAAACCTGCAACTGTTGCTTTTTTTTCTGGCTTATATGAATAAATCAAGGTTTTATGACCTGTAATGATTCTATAAAACAAATTTTAAGCACCGCGGTTAAATTATTTCGGCATTTCCTTGCTCCATTGAACACGGGCCACTTTTTGAGCCTCCGTCAAATTGTGTGGACTCCATTGGGCACACAATTTTTCACGCCTAACTGGTCATGCAAAATCGTTGATATTTGTCTTATGTCAATGGCAAGGGTCGATTTTATTTCACAGTAAGTCACATGCCGATTCATGTCGCTCACAGTACTGATGTTTTTTGAAACAACACTAGTTCGCGGACGACCTTCGCGATATCCATCACTGAGACTACTGCGACCAAACTTGAATTCTGGAAACCAGCGATAAATTGTTGTTTTGGATGGTATATCGTTACCAAAAGCCGAAACAAGACGATCCAGATATTGTTATTGAATTAAATTACTTTTAAAATCATAACCTAAAAAATTTTATAGTGATTAGTTCGATTGTGAAATTAAGTTTAACGCAATAAAAAAGAACACTATTGCTTCATTTAGCCTTTCCTCAATTTAGTACCACTAAAAATCGTTAATCACAACAAATTCTATACAACCTCTTTTCTTCATTTATTTATTTAGAATAACATGTAAATTCTATTAACCACTCAGTAACACGTATTTCTTGTTTGGTTTTTCAAGATCAAGAAGATAAATATACAATCATTTCCAGACACCTGGCCTTCCCAGATGCAATTTATTAGTTATGATTTTAGTCTAACCATGTTATTGCCAAGTTTCTGAAATTATCCCAGCGAAATAAATGAATATATTAAATTGAAATTTCGTTACGAAACTAAATAAGCTCAAACAAATTGAATAAGTAATTACATGAAATGTTGTAATGCTACAACCTTTTGTTTGATATATTTTGACATTGTTATTATTTCTACTCTAAACTTTGAAGTGTTAGACAGAGTAATACCTCGCCTCTCTGAAAACGGCTTCACCTTAGGTATATGCCATTTTTCGAAATTATAACTTGACCATCTGAGTTAGTGGGTGAACTCTAGACAGAACGTTCACTTCTAAGTTCATACTGCGATAACTGTATACTATGGTATGTGGTGCCCAAGCCTGTAATTAGTAAAACTAAACGACATTTAAGTAAAAAGCTTAGCTATTATAGTACCTCCAAAACAATCCTGTAATTGTTCAATTTCGATTGCCTGTTCTTAAAATGTTCAGATGTTTTCAATTTTATTTTGGATAATTTCTATTTATTATCTATTAAAATAATTTCCTCTTTCGTACTAACTGTACATACAGTTATTTCCGCATGAAGAAACTCGAGAGCGGTCAGATCCTATACCTTGTTTTCTAATTGTAATATACTAACTTCTTATTACAGATGTATTTGTTTACCATACTTTGATATTGCGTTACTATATTAATCTTGTCTTTAATTGCATTCTACTTTGCTCTTAGATGTAATACGAGGGACAAGCTGTATTTACTGAGAATAAGAAACGCGGGTAATTTGTTTGAGAATTTATTACCTTCTCTTACTTATATGAAGTATAGAATAGAGAAAGTATTGTTTTCGTCCAAAATTTTCGATGTCGAAATTTTAGTGGAAATAAAAATAAAAAATAAAAATTGGCCTGTGTGCATGTGTTTTTACGTGTGCGTGGGTGCGTTTCTGCGTGCATGTGGGTGCGTGCGTGCATGCGTGCGCGCGTGTACATGTGCGTGTGAATGTGCGCGTGCGTGTGCGTGTGCGCGTGCGCGTACGTGTGTGTGTGCGTGTACATGCGCATACGATAGTTTTTGCGCGTGGGCGCGCACTTGCAAGTTCGCTTGCACGCGCGCTTGCACGGATGTGCCCATGTCATGTGCATGCGTGCGCGTGTGTATATGTGCGTGTGTGCATGTGCGCGCGCGCGCGTGTGTGTGTGTGAGTGTGTGAAAAAAATATCACGAAAACGAAAATACGTAGATAAACGGAACTTTATATTAGAGTTTGTATCCATCCTCGCACGTGACCGAAACAATTGCACTAAAATCCAGGAACCACAAGTGCCACTTTACTCTTGTCATTTTTTGGTTTTTCGCGATTTTTTCGAAATAGGCTATAATCTTTTTTTTATAATTTATTGAATTTCTTTAGCATTCAATGCCCTTTCATATAACTGAGACAGTTTCTCAGAAAAATGGCCATAAAACGAGTAACTGGAAGTACCCTTGCTATTAACTGTGAATAAAATAACTTTGAAGGTGAAAGTCCTAGATAAATGAAAATTTATATTTAAGGTCCTAAGTACCTTTGTACACTAACTTAAGAATTTGGTTAAAATTCAATAATCTGAATTTTCAGATCTGGTGAGTATGGAGGATATTCTATTACTTTCTTCTTTCTATCGGCCAAAAGGTATCGAGTCGTAGATGCTGTATGTGACGACGTATTATCATGGTGTAACATGATTCTCTTGTCTGGAACTCTACTAAGTACTTAAGGTAAACATTTTTCTGTGTACTACTTCGCTGTAATTGTCATTTGTCAATCCAACTTAATCGCGCTGACAAGTCCCGTACTCCCCAAGAAAACTTCGTACATAACTTTTTTCATTGCTCTTTGTTTTTTGTCATTGTCGTGTTCATGAATCCATACGCGATTTTCTTGAAGAGTCGGTACATCAAAAAGGGGAATATACGTTTCATAACCTGTCACAACTTTTGAAAAAATGTGGTACTCGCCACTGTTTAAAATATGTAGCGTTTGTTGTAAAATGCGGACACTCTTCACTTTTTGGGAGCTTGTAAGTTTATGGAGCGCAAAACAACTAACAACTTTTTTTAAATGCAGATGCTCATGTATGATTGTTCTAACCGCTGTGGAGCAAAACCTCTAGGACCTTTTTTGTCATTTGCAATTACCTTTATAACAGCAACAACGTTTTTCTAGCAGCTGTAAAAAGGAGTTCCTTGCATTTTTGATGATGAACGGAAGTCCTTTCAAATGTGAGTTCCTTATACCAGCGGTAAATTGTAGACAAGAACGGTGCTTGTTCGCTAAATAATGAATCTAAACATTCCTTTTCTTTGAAGTCTCAGTAAATCATAACTCAAAAATGTTCTCTTGATAATTCCATTTCCTTGCGGGTGTTGTAATAGTAAATACTTGATAAACAACCTTCTAACCACCATAATCTCTGTAAGTTATACATCAACTGACAGGTGAAGGGATATAGATATTAAAAGTAAATATTTTGTTTTAAACGACTTCCTTGATTATCAATGAATTCAGCTTGGCCCTTGTATTTCTTCCTGTATTTATCTCATATACTTATTGAGATTTTGCTATCCTTTCTTTCAGTATTTTTTATACAGGGTGCGGTATTAGTGCGTCGGCCTTCCATAGCTCCGGTGTTATTATAGGTAGAGGTTTAAAATTTTCACAAAATGTAGAGGACGTAAATTGACACTTTTCAAAATTATTTCTGATTATTCAGGGTCCTCTAAAGAAAGGTGAAACAGTGGAGTTCAATTTTTTTAAATAGAACACCCTATATATTTTTGCTTTTTGGTATGGCTTTTAATGATCATTATTCATATTATAAATTTTAGTGCTATCCAGTTAGTGATTTTAGAGATATAAATTTTTTTGTAAAATAATCTACAGTGTCGTCTTCTCATTAAAAAATCACCACATAAACAAATATCAATTTTAAGAAATTTTACTGCAAGTAGCTATTACAGAAGGACTGGAGATACTTCTGCTCAAATTCTGTGGCCTTATTGCATACAGGGTGTCCAGAATTAATTTTTAAACATAGACAACTTCAGACATAGTTTTCTCAATTTCTTTAAATAGAATACCCTGTATATTGTTTCAGTATCTGATGTAAAATTAAATTCTACGTCGATTAATATAGAAGTCTCCTATACCTATCTTAAGTTATTTTCGAAATATTTAATAAAATAAACTATCCGCAAGAAAACAAAAGAAACGTGAAAAAGAAAAACCTTCATGCTATAGTAGGTGTTCAAAATGTTGTCCATTTTCTTGCAAACACATGTTAATTCTTTCAAAAAAATTCCTTTGAACACTTCTTAACATTTCTGGTGTCACACTTTGGAAAGCATTTATTATTCTTTCACGCATATTGTTAGCAGTAGTAGGCGATACCGAATAAATAGCTCCCTTTGCATATGTATCCCCATAAAAGTTAATCGAGTTTAGTTAGATTTGGCGAATGAGCTGGCCAGTTGGCAGTGCCATTTCTACCGATCCATCTGTTTCGATAAGCATCGTTTAAGAAGTCGCTTACTGCTCTTAAATGGTGGACAGGTGCACCATCATGTTGAGACCACACCCGTTGAAAGAGCACTTGTTGCATATTTTCCAACAAACCAGGGAGAACGCTTTGTAGAAAGTCTAAATATGTTGACCTGTTCAGACCCCTTTCAAAAAAGTAGGAACCGATAACGTGCTCACCACAAATACTTCCCCAAACATTGATACTCCATCTATGCTGATGATTGGCTTCTCTAAAGAAATGAAGATTTTCAACTGCGTAATAATGAAAATTATGGCGGTTAACCGAACCATTTCTATGGAAAGTGGCTGCGTTAGAAAACAAAATTCTATCAAAGAAACCCTGATCTTCCTGTATTTTGCCTCTAGACCAATTACAAAAAGTTATTCTTCTTTGAAGATTATCATCCATCAGTTCTTAATGTAGTTGAATATGATCCGTATGATATTTATATTTTTTAAGTATTCGTCCAATAGATCTTTTACTTATACATGTTGCTACACTTGTGTCATATTGGCTGCAGTGGGGATTTTCTGCAACTTGTAAAAGAACAGTTAGTTTGTTTTATTCGTGTGATACCGTATTTGCTCTAGTCTGTTTTGTATACGCAACATCTCCAATTTTTATGAATCGATTCAATAACTTTGTGAATGTTTTCGGATCAGGCGCTCTTTTGTTGGGATAACGTTGGTGATATATCCGACTCGCCAAAAAAGATTTCGTTCAGCCTCACCCAGTATAAAGATCATGTCCACAAGTGCGTCCTTAGTAAAATTCACTTTTACTTCAAAGCACTAAAGTTATAAATAGCAAACAAATGCATATTATCTATGGCACCTTGATTAGGACATGTCTTGGAGATAAGTGCATTCTTTGAGCATGGAACCTAAATCTTTTAAATATTTCGAAAATAACTTAAGGTATGTATAGAGAATCCCCATATCAATTGACGGAGGATTTAATTTTCCATTAGATTCCGAAAAAATTGAGAAAACTGTGCCTGACGTTGTTTATCTTTAAAAATTAATTCTCGACATCGGGTATGCAACAAGGCCACAGAATTTGAACAAAGGTATCTCTGATACTTCGGTAACAACTGGTTATAGTAAAATTTGTTAAAGTTAATATTTGTGTATGTGGTGATTTTTTAATCAGAGGACGACACTTGTAGATTATTTTACAAAAAAATTTATATCTTTAAAACCACTAACTCAATAGAACTAAGATTTATAATATAAATAACGATAGTTAAAAGTCATACCAAAAAGCAAAAATATATAGGGTATTCTATTTAAATGAATTGAACTCCACTGTGCCACCTTTTTTTTAGAACACCCTGTATAATCTGAAATAATTCTGGAAAGGGCTCATTTCTTTCCTAAACACTTCGTGAAAATTTTAAAACTGTAACAATAATAGCAGCGGAGTTATGGAAGGCCGACGCACTAATGCTCAGCCTTGCATAACGATCTTTGGATATCTACTGTATGAAGACAATGGGAAATCGACCAGTTACCTTCAGTAAAATAAGCATAACATATAATAGTCAAACTATAGCTGACCTCCTTGGTATAAGGCTAGTATGTTTGCATCGGTGTCCAAAGAACTTATGCTTAAATTCTGTTGAGGGCGATACATTTTTAGGAGAGCAAAATGTTAAAACGTGCATTCTTCCCGAATAAGGTAGTAAAATCGTAGGTCATAAATCCATTTGATGTTTGGCAGCCTAATGAGGGCGAAACTTGTCCACAATTGCCAAATTTCTAGAGGACATGGTAAAATAACCCAAAAGGCCATGGATGTTTTCTTATAACCTCTTATAACCTTAGTTATAAAGCAAACAAACAGTGTACCTTTTTTTGACACACTGCTCTGCGTAACTTTCTGTTAAACGAAATGTTAACGGAATTTTTTTGACGAAATCATTTACTCTATTATTTTAACATATTTTATAAAATAGAATTCTATTTATGTAACTTACAACAAATGAAACAAAAAATGTTCGAAAGCTACCCGAACTGAATTTTTAAAGATCAACTTGCAGGTTTAAATCTTATTTAAATAAGAAATTTACATGGGCTTTCACGTGTTGTGTGTAAACAAAAGTAATTTTTTTTAAATAATAAACACAGCTGTTGGTTGATATCTAAATGGGAGTAATAAACTCGTAAAAACTCCACAAGTAAAATTTGTTTATTTCTAAAAATGTTTGTTGTCATTCTCAGCCTTTGAAGAACTTGCACTACAATCATCACTGATATAAAAGTTGCGTTAGTACCTACCGGCTACCTGCTATTAATAATATAAATCGATTATAAACTAAACAAAACAGTCATAAATGTGAAATAAGCGACAGTACACACATAAGAACGATAATCAGATAGAGATTAGCTAACAACTACTTTTGATATCCGTGCGTTAACTACCAAGAGGGATAAAGGGCAAAGCTGCCGTTTTCAATATTAAATACTTATAACTACAGTTAGTAGATAGAGATGGCCGATTTTAGAACACCCTATTCACTTTTTTTCCTAGAGAAACCCATTGACGTCACATATATACAGGGTGATTAAAAAATATAAAAGGAGAATCAAAATAAATATGCAGCGTGCGTCAAAATAAATATACAGGGTGCGTAAAAATAAATGCATCTCAAAAAAGGCGGACAGAATCAAAATGAAGGGATTTCGTAGAACATCTTGGAATTCTAGGGGAAATCTAGAGACTTTTGGTAGTAAATCTGGTTACTTTTGTCCGCTATCTTGGATTTTTCGCCAGCCATCTTTGATTTCGGCGGTATCGGATTTTAGCGGTCGTCATATTTGATTTTATGGCCGGAAATCTAGTTATTTTTGCCGGCCATCTTTGATTTATAGGGTTTTTTTGTAATATATGATGATGTTTTGTAATTATGTGAACAAAATGTTCTGTATATTGTACAAATTTATAATCACTCCGTATATTGGTTTATGGGATCACCCCGTATATTATGCAATTCATGGCTTGCGGCAAATACCGATCCTATCATCAAATAAACAAGTACCTTTCACTTTCAATTTCTTAGAATTTCTGTTGCAAGTAAACAGGCATGGCCTAAGGCGGAATATACTTTTCAAGAGGCCCGTTTTGAGTTAAGTTTTACTACATCATTAAAACAGGTTTACAATCTATATTTTAAGGATAAATTTCCTTCCCTCTGCATAATCGGCGTTAGACGATCAGGTACAAAGTTAACAAACTTGTCAACCTTCACTTTGCCTATGAGCTAAAATGTAGAAAATGCACTTACTAGAGGCTCCTTTGGGATAATTTTAAACATTGTATTCGTTAATGAGTTTAATTTACAGCAATCTCAGAGGATAAATTAATTGTAGATGATTCTTAAATGGCTTTATGTCAGGGTAGGTGTTTCCTACACTCAAGTACATTATATGTAGTATGTAAATTAACACCTTCAAATGGAATACTTCTACAATATAATTGTAGATAATAAAAAAATTTACTAGATTTAGCACAATTTCATATGTTTAATAGGTATCCCTCAGATCTCGACCGCATATAAGGACCGCAGATGTCGACCTCAGATGCCGACCGCAGATCTGGACCCCAGATTTCGACTGCAGATCTCGACCGTAGATCTCGGTCGCAGAAATAAAATTAGATCTATCAGGTACGAATATATTTATAAAACAAAATAGTCAAGCACTCAATCGCCATGTCTATTATTATGTGTAGTATATCAATTAACACTTGTAAATGGATTACTTGTACATTATAATTGTAGATAATAAAAAAATTTACTTGATTTAGCATAATTTTATATGTGTAATAGGTATCCCAACTACATTTGTCGACCGCAGATGTCGACCTTAGATATCAACCGCAGATCTCGACTGCATATTTTGACCGTAGATCTCGACCGCAGATCTTGATCGCAGATCTCGGCCGCAGATCTCGACCGCAGATCTCAACGGCAGATCTCGCCCACAGGTCTCGATCGCAGAACTCGACCGTAGATCTCGACCGCATATCTCGACTATAGATGTCGACCGCAGATCTCGACGACATATCTCGACCGCAGATCTCGATCGCGGATCTCGACCGCAGACCTCGGCCGCAGATCTCTTAACTTCTTACACAAATTAAGTCTAGTTTGGTCACTGAAAGTTATGTGTGCCACTTTTCAGCAACTGATAAATATAGTCTCATATACCCTAGCTTGGTCGGGCTATATGAATTTTCGCACTTATTACATTTGTATTATCGATGCTTCATTATATCTTATCTAGGAAAAATTTAAGTTTAAATAAAAGTAGATAAATTAGGTGTGAATAAATTTATAAAATAAAACAAATAGTCTCAAGCAATCAACCGTCATGTTTACTACATGTATTGTTTAAATTAACACTTATAAATGAAAGACTTCTACATCATAATTGTAGATAATAATAACAAAATTTATTAGATTTTTACACAATTTCATATATGTAATGGGTATCCAAACCGCATATCTCTTATTATGTTGAATCTTTTATTATGAATCTGTTAGGTTTTGTCATGTGGTTCTCTTTAATTATGTGTCATTTTAAGCATTTTATTTTAAATAAATTGAATCAGTAGTGTTACTGATTGAGCAGTAAAAACCTACATATTTTAATCTAAAATGAGTATTTCGGACTCTGAAGAGGAAAAATTGTTCGATTTTGTGTCTAGATAGCCAATTATTTATGATGTTGATCCCACTGATTATTATAATGTCAAATCTAAAGAGAATGTTTGGACAACTATAGGAAATGTATTAAATAGAAATAGTCAGAACCTAGTTATTTCTTCCTTTATTAACGACCGCCTCTCGTGGCATCATCCTACATCATACTGGCGCGTGCATTACATCTTATTTTCATGGTAATCATGTTAGCTCATTTACCTGTTTAACTATCTGACCTTTCTAAAGTATTATGTGATATTGTGCAGCTGCATTATAGAGAAAAATGATAAACATTAGATAAATCGTAATATTATGTATTAGACCTATCAAATGTCAAGTACTATGTGTCATCAGATTTGTCAGGTATCGAACAGCGAGGGAATAACGTATCCGTTTCACAATTAACGACTGCCTTTTGTGACATCGTGCTGTAACACATTGTAATTTTATCACATCTCGCTAATTCATCCATAAATCCCATTTGATACATTTGAAATTATTCTCGACGGAATGTGGTACTAATAATAGTAGTAACGCCAATTTTAACTTAAAGCTTTAAGTACATATTTCACAATGCGTGACATGGAAGGTTGCGATATATCTAAATAATGAATATGTATATTTATTTAGCCTGCTGGTAAGAATATATAACGAAACTACTAATGTTCAAATTTGAAGAATCATGCTATTTTAATCTTTCGTTTGTGTTTATTTATTTATATAAAGCGCTATACTTAAAAATCAAAAAATTAATCAAAACATCGGCTTTTCCATCAAGAACTACATGCAAATTGATATGCCATGCATATATATTATAACTAAATGCGCATATCCTGCCGAAAAGGCACTAGACTTCAAAATCGAAAAATTCGATCTGCCGACAAAACTATATATAAATTCATATACCACACATGTATATTATATTAAGTATAACTGTGTTGCCAAAACGTCACTATACTTAAAAAATCGAAAAATTAACCGAAAAATCGAATTTACCATAAAGAAAACTGCTTATAAGTTGATATACCACACATGTATATTACAACTAAGTATAACTGTGTTGCCAAATGGCACTATGTCTCACACGTTCTACCAGAAAGGCATAATGAAAACCGAAAACTAAAATTTATAATAAAAATCTATAGGAAATACCTACGCTAATATAAGTCATTTAAGATACACCTAAAATCAATTGATTCTGTGAGATCATTGTAGATTAAATTAATATACGAATACAATGACTAAAATTATCGCAAATGGAGCCTCTAGAAAGTGCATCTTATGTATTCTAGCCAGTAGACAATGTAAAAGTTGACATGTTTGTAAACTTTGTACCTGATTGCGCAAGGTGTAATATACTAGAATATTTGATACATTTAATTTTAAATTACGTTCCCGAACACTTTAATAGAAACTACTTTTTAATCCGCGACGTAGTTATACAAAATAGGTACGTAAATAGGATAAGACACGATCGCATGCGGAATGATCCATCACAACATAGGAACTTTAATCTCTGAATATATGTAAATTAAATCTTCATTTAATTATACCAATTCCCAAGATAAATATAATATGTAATTAACAATATTAACTAAAAACTAGTTTTAAATGCAATTCGTAATATGTATTCCACAATACTATTAAACTAAATTATAATATAGTTTACATACAATCTATAATTTAATCATTTAGAATATTCAATTTCTTCTCTGCATACTAGCATGACCCAATCATGAATGACTATATAAGATAGATCTAACGCAAACCGAAAACCAAATTAAATTTTATAGGAAATACCTACGCTGACATAAAGTCATTTTAGAATAATCTACAATCAATTTATTCTGTGAGATTACTGTAAATTAAACTCACTAACGAATACAATGTTTAAAATTATCCCAAAGGAAGCATCCAGAAAGTGAATTTTCTACATTTTAGCTCGCAGGCAATGTGAAGTGTAACACTCTGTATGTTACATTTAGTTTAATTATATTAAAGAACAAAATTAAGGATTTATTAGTGTTTCTTTTAAAAAATTCCTTTATAATTGCAAACTTTAATTTAATAGTGGCAACGCTGCATTAATATTTCTAAAACCATTATTATGTCTTTTTAGGTAATAACATCAAAATTTAGGTTTCATTACTTTATTTCGTATAAAGTGTGTTAAATATAAAAATAGAATGTCTATTTTGAACTGATTGCTATCGATAGCATGGCTGGTGGGGATCTAGAAACGCAGGGAGTGCAAGGACTGTTGTCGTTGGGGCCTGCTTGCGGCGACATGTAATTCTTTTACCGCATCTTCTTTTATTCTCTTGAAAATTACCTTATCATTATCTAAATTTATTTACCGAATTGATGTTCTCTTAAGAATTACCCGTCGCTGAAGCAAACCTCGGCTGGTATGTTTCGTATTACTAAATTTCTTTTCTTGTTTTTCAGGGATCTTTTCTAAATTTATTATATACCAGCAAACTGATTTTTTTTGGGTGGGAGTATTGTGTCGAGATGATATGAGACAACTCGTAAGATCGTTTCTTTTTTCCTTTATTTGCTTCCAATTTAGTAAGTCAAACTTGATTACTATTTAAATTAAATTGTCGCATGTACTACGACTGTTAATTTGTGAATTAAGGGTTTAAGAGCTTGGAAAAATATTGAGGTCTATGTTAGCTTATTAATTGTTTCTACGATTGCCTACATGGCGTTGCTCTTTAATCTGAATTGATAAGCTCATGGAACTGTCAAGTTTTTACGATTCTCTTATATTTTAATTGTAGGAATTATTCTTACAAACTTTAGCTTGCAAGGATAATGTCTACTTATGTTCATATCTCCGACTGACTTATCAAA
>JAHWXV010435938.1:0-10356 GCA_024586415.1 Phrixothrix hirtus
AGGCACAGGTACAGGCACAGGCACAGGCACAGGCACAGGCACAGGCACAGGCACAGGCACAGGCACAGGCACAGGCACAGGCACAGGCACAGGCACAGGCACAGGAACGTGCACAGGCACAGGAACAGGCACAGGCACAGACGCACGCACTCGCACAGGCACAGGCACAGGCATAGACACAGGCATAGGCACAGGCACAGGCATAGGCACAGGCATAGGCACAGCGACAGGCACAGCGACAGGCACAGCGACAGGCACAGGCACAGGTACAGGCACAGACGCAGGCACAGGCATAGGCATAGACACAGGCACAGGCACAGGCACATGCACTCGCACAAGCACCCGTTCGTAGTAAATTTAGTCGAATAAAATGTAAACGCCCGATGTCGATGGCAAAAGCAATTAGAGGAAGATGGTAATAAGTATGCCAAATTACGACAAATACGTTTAGAGCACTTTTAACAATGGAATAGAAGGAGGACGCTAGTTCATTATTTAAATTTATGGCAATGGACAGCGGCCAAAGAAGCAATACTATTATCGGCGTTTAAGCGTTCCAAATGTGGACAGTACTATTTAAGCAAGTAGTTTGCATATTGCCATAAAAAATAACCAAATTTACTCTAAGAACAATAAAGGAGGACGTTTCAAATATACAACAAGCATGATAGTCGTTCACTATCGTGGTTGAAACTTTATACGCATATATATGGTTTGCAAAATTTTAGTACCTCAACCAAGGTGGATTCAATTAGTATCCAATTAGCATCCATCAAATATATAGTTGTATCACCAACTTACAGTATTTACGGATGGTGAATTACTTTAGTCTCTATTTTTACTGCTAAAAGAAGCTTTAGAGTGCAGCAATCATAATTTCTAGCCGAACATATATATATTTCGGCATCTAAAAATGAGAGGTTAACAACTGGATATTTTAAATACTGGTTTCAAAATGGGTATTTACCTATAATTCTTACAAACTATCTTTTACTGCTAGATTTATGGAGTAGTCAATGCCCTGCTACTATAGCAACTCCTATTCGCGAATACGAGGAACTGAAATTATTTACTATTGCACCTAAAACGACAGGATATTTATACTCTATAGATGTTTATGGATTTCCGTTTTGGAAAAATTATGTTCGAACATTATGTGATTTAATTTGATGCCAAATAATAACTTTAATTTTTTAAATAACACTGTTACAAAACTGCAATTATTAACGTAGGATCAGTTATCATCAACGTATTTCAAAGCCTACGTCAGCAGAACTATCATATGCTTCATGTAGTGCCGCTGCTGTAATAAGGTTTACACGGTTTAAACGGTTTAAACGATGTGTGTGCTTAAAACATTACTCTGAAACAATCATTTTTGCCAGTCTATATATTTGCTCCCTTAAGCACTTTGTAGATCAATATATATTATTTGTACAATGTACTAATTGTGAAAAATTGTTAACAATTAAAGTTATTTCACTGGTGAAACATTCGCCTAGCGTGCCTTTTTATTGTTTGAGTCTAATCTAATGTGGTAACAGTCCTTTTTGGGAGAATGTCGAAGCAGATATTAGATTATTTTAAGCAGAACTCGCGGGATGAAACTGCTGTATGTGTGCTTAAATGTAAATGCTTTCGTTTAAATACCATGTACCTAAATCAACTTGTAACACCACCTTGAAGGAGGATTTTATTTACCAAAAACTAAAACACACTATCCCACATGGGATGCAATCAAATTATTAGATATAATAGTACTGCACCATTCAATTTAAAACAGAATATAAGAACGTTGTAAATAACTGTGTATTTCCTTTTTGATTTTATTTTTAAAGTTGCGTAAACGAGTAAATTTTAAGCAGTTTATGAAGATAATATTAAAATTTTAATTGGAAGAAAAATGGTTTCTCTATCTGCTCTGGTTTTTGAGGGTCATTTTCACCCATTAAATGGCTTTTCCCGCAGATAAAAGGGGTGTATAAATTATATTACTATTTTTATATGTAGTAAAGTTTCACTAAAATCCGTTTCTGACAGCAGAGATACATTCTTAATTCAAATTTTATTATTTTAAAATGTACAACTACATCTAAGAACTACCATTAAATATTTTTGCTTTCCCTATAATTAGGTATAACGAAATCGACAGTTTTTTTAAATGAGCAAATTAAAGAAAATACGATAGTAATATTTTAATCCATTTTAATAATATTTGTAGATTTTGTTCTGATTGGTTTGTAATTTATGTAAATTTTACCTAAAAAGAATTTATGATGAAACAAAGGGCAATTATGCTTTTAAAAAGGAAAATCAAATATACTCTAGTCGCTTTTATTATTATGCAGAATTTGATATTTATCAAAAATATTAATTTTCAAAATAAACTTTCATTTTGGTTTAATTTATATTCATTCAAGTTATATTTTAACGTTAGAAAGTAATTAACTAAATGTACTTACTGACTCTATTATGTAACGTTGTACCACAATATCTATATCCTCCAATAAACAAAAAGTCTTTGCGACATTCGTAGCTGTCCTCAACTTGAAAATCCTCTATAAGTAACTTAATGAAGCAAAATCCTCTCTGTGTTTGAAACCTATAAAATTTAATTATGACTGTAAATTCTGCCTATACTAAATATTGTCCTACAGATTTAAGGGTCAATGGCGTACGATCATTTGCACTAACTGCACTAGTGGGGAATTATCGAGATAATTTTTAGGACAATATATTCATCAAATATTTCATATCCCTCCGGATAATTTTTACCACTTTTACTCATGCGTTTATTGCTATTAGAAAATCATGCATTGTTGTGCTAATTAATGTTCATAGTAACGCACGTATTCGTTAACTAGAAATATATATCAGTAACACTTACCTATAGCAAGTACGCAAATGTTGTGGATAATAACGGGGATATCCAATACTTTGGATAAATCCACGAATAAACTTAGCAGGTTCACATTGGTGACGTAAAAATAAATTATCTCGAACGTTGCACTGAGGTATCCCTGGTACTGTATATTGCTTTATAAATTCTTGCCAGTCTAATTGATTCCAATTTCTACATTTCGTATAATCGCCAGGATCAAGATTATTTAATTCTGAAGTATCTACATATGACACTTTTTCGATATCTATCGGTATTACTGTTTCAGAGCCATGAGCACCATTGCTTGGAAAATCAAAGAAATAGATGTTACGGGTAAATGTGGTTGCATTATAATTTAGACTTTGTTCGTTATGACCAATTAAAGTTGCCTTTTCAATAAGTGGGATAACTGGATTGTCTTGATGTTCATAAAAATTAAATGATTCACTTTTAAAATTATTGGGTTGAAAACGTTTAGAACATTCATCTTGCTTTACTTCTATAACAAATCCTTTTAATGAGTTTTCAGGATACCCCGTGTTATTTAACTTAATAATTTTTGGGTGATTTCCCCAGGGTGAATCAAACGATGAAATTAATTTCAATCCTGTACGACACCCACAAAGCTGTTTACCGTCCAATTCAAGAAATCCATTATTGCAAATATTATTTGTAAAATTCTCACCGACCCAGAAAAATAAAAAATTGATTCGCAAGCGACATATGTTGTGAGTGGCTCTGTAAATATGATAGACACATTCCATCGGATTGTTATTATTGTAAGGAAATCCAGGACTAATTAAGAAAAAATGTTTAGAGTTATACCGCTTTTCACAACAGAATGTATCAGTAAGTGGTTGTTCGTTTTTTGTAGGCGAATAATTCCAAATATTTTTATCTGCACTATTAGAACAAGGTAATCGATTAATTATAATTTGGATATTATTTGCAACATCATCTTTGATTGTGGATTTAATAGTTAGCGTTCCATCCTTCGCAAAATACTTTTTTATTTTTAATATATTTACACAAACAACTTCTTGACCGATAATTTCAATTTTGTAATTACTACAATTCATAGACTCACTTACATTAATAGGTATAAATTGTACCTTGAAGTAGGTAGGACAAACAGGTCCTTTAAAAGTGTATAAACACTCATATAAATTACTTCTATTTCCTGACAATTCAATTGTATTTGTTTCTTCTGCAAATGTTTTTTCACATATTTCGCCACTTGAATAAATTTGAGTATTACAGAATACCGCACTAAAAATAACAAACATCACAGAAAACTTCATCTTCATTTGTATAGTATTAATACCGACTTTGAAGGATCACTAACAATAAATGTAAAAACTATCCCAAAATTTCATAACATATATGACGAGAAATCATATTTCAAGGTTAAGTTAAACAAAGGTGTTTGAAGTTATTTCCTGAGGAAGTTTATGTTTGATGTACCTAAGATTGTAAATGAGGTGAAAGATACTTGTTAGCTAGGTAAAGAATGATGTGTCCATATATCCTTAACACGCACTTTAAATTTAGTCCTAAATCCTGAGTGGTTCGTTTTAGGAATTGCAATAGCATCATTACTTTAATATAAAATAAACTTTTAACATTTTAACCAACGCCTTAATTTTAAATGTATGCATTATTTAGTAATAAATTAATTTAAATGATTAAATTTATAAGACTCAAGGTTAATTAATTTAATTTTCCCAGGCAATGCCTTTTATTAGTTCCTTGAAAACATGATAATAATTTTCATTGACTGTTATACAATTGATTTATTTAAATAAATCTATTCATTTAAATAAAATTCACATCACGAAACCATAATCAGTTTAATGCTTTGGTTTTTTTCTCAAACAGAAGTGAAAAATTGGATATAATATAAAATTTGACGCTTTCAAGTTATTTATTGAGGAATAATTAATTATTAAATACAGTCTCATTTACATAAACATATATTTGCGTTAAGTAGATTATGTAAAGAAGTATGTATTATTTTTAAGAACAACCTTAAAAATTACCGTGTATGTACAGTAATTATATTTTGTAGGCTATTTAACATAAAAGGCCGTGCATATGTTCAAAGAAGAATATAATAAATAAAATGCATATGTATTTGACTCATATCAACTTATGAAGCTTTTACCTATGATTTTATTAATTTGTAATTCCCATACAAATATCAAAAGAGCACCTGCTATTACTAATCGCACTCTTTACAAATTAATAAAAATTTAATAAAATACAGCTTTTCAATAGCAGTAATAATACTATGAAAATAGATTTAATAAGTTAAAGGTAAATAAATACACTAACCAACTAATTAATAGAGAAAGTGTATTAATGGAATCTGTGTTAATAATTTTTTAGCTGTGTTACTATGGAAATTGATTATTAATATTTAGTTAGTAAAAACTTATATCTTTTTAGGCTCGAGCGAGTGCATCTTTATGGCTCGCGGACATTAGTAACTTTACTGCTCGTTATAATGACCGTGATTGCCAGAAACATTTGCTCATGACATATACTCGAACATCCGGATGCAGTTGTATATCTCATTGATGTAAAAAACGTTTATGGCCCTTGCCGAGCAATAGTCCTTTGTTAACGCTTGGGGATGTCACCTTCTCGAAGTGGAATATAAAAGCTCACTTTACGCCCTTGATACATAAATAAAAATAAAAGATTTTGCTCTGTATTGTGTTATTTTATACCAATATAAATTTCACACCTTTTACATGATCTAGCGGTAAGTAATAATTATTATACGTTCCTACACTTTATTATTTGCCAGATCAGAAATAGATGGAGACGAATACGTGGGTGCCATGGGTCTTGAGCGTCCGCAGAGAGGAGTTTGTAAGTGCCGAGCACTCACAGAAAATTTAGTAATTAACTCATTTTAAACTTTAAATTATTTGAAAGAAAGTAGGAATTATCTAAACATCTTTTTTTGATTATTTAACAACAAAGAGAAGAAAAACTTACTATTATTTATAGGTCATATGTTCTTGGAAGAAAAGCGGTCAACATCGTAAGCATAAAGCGTGATTCGTACGGCCGGTTTTTGGACGTATGTACCACATTATTCAAACTCTTATTTGAACGAGTTATTTAAAGAGCACATTTAATGAGGGATATTTCGCAAGTAAGGTCCATTTCCAAATATGTCGCTATATCCTGCGTGGTTGCGCTAAAGTGCACACGCGACGACTCACGGCATTCCTTGCTCGACACCAGAAGTCATTTGTAGCAACGACGTCAGAATGTGTGCATCATACTGTACATCAAAATGCTTAAACAGCTTGCGGACTGAAATACTGTCAGTAATCTGGTTTTTGGTTGCAAGAAATATCACAACAGCGAACATTCATCGCCTTAATTTGTGAGGTGTATGGTACCAATATAATGAGCGATAGCAAATTGGGTGACATTTTTAAGGATGGGAGGATAAATGTTCATGATCAGCAGCGTTCGGACCGGGAATTTCTAAGTGCTATTTGACGAGTGCAGTTGATAACAAAATCGAGGAAAATACGATTTGTAGTTTCGTCGCTTTCATTAAAATGTTTACAGATTTCAAGGTTCTTATCGTTCAAAATTGTGTATGAATATTTGAACTACAGAAAATTGTGCTCTCAATGAGCTCCGAAGTTGCTCTTCGATGAAAACATAAAGATCATATTGGCCAATGTCCAAATACCTTTAACGCTATGCGGGAAAGAACGTGATAAATTGTTAGATCATATCGTAATAAATTAGAATCACGGGATTCTCACGTGACTCCAGGAATTGAAGCAGTAATCTCCGGTCCAAATCAAAGCGAAATGACAATCCTGCAGCGCAAAGTAATTACTACCGTGTTTTCACTGGGGACAATTATAAACTCTGCAACATATTGTAGGACTTTGTTATTGTTTCACGAAAATGTAGAGCCACACAATGCTGTTTAAACACAAGATCTTATTGAATCTTGTGGTAAGGAGTAATTGTATCATCGTCCTTACAACCCAGACCTTGAATCGAGTGACTATCACCTCCTCAGGTAGACAGGGTTATCATTTAAAAATTTCCTCAGCTGAATAAACCTTTAATTAGTAGAATTGTCAAAAATCACTGAAAAACTTCAATTCTACTTTGATGGAGGACACGTACCTAATAACCTATTCTAATCACTTGGGGAACATTCACCCTAGCCCCCAACCAATCCGCCTCTAAACTTTGCATGGCACTATCCTATACATGATACGAGGGTGGAACAATAATTAAGGGGCTTTCAAATAGAAACCGGTAACTATTAGTATACAATTTTAAAGCTCCATGTTTATGTTAGTTACATGGAAAATGTGACCTCAATTTATTAAATAGTTTGTTATTAGTAGCTTTGCAAGATAAAAGTGTTTTGTTTGTTTTGCTATGGATAATATTGAAGAAAGTACCATTATTAGGTTTCCGTATATGAAAGGTTTAATAAATGCAGAAATTCTTGAAGAAATGTAGAATGTTTTGGATGATTCTGCTGCTCCATGTTCGACCATAAAAAGTTGGCTAGCTGAATTCAAGCGCAGCCGCACAAATATTCAAGACGAAAACCGATCCGGAGGCCCTAAAAGTGCCGCAAAAATACACGATATGGTGATAAAAGACCAGAGATTAGAATTGAAAAAAATTGCCAGTACTTTGGGTATTTCAAAAGAGCCGGTATGCAATATTGTAATATAAGAGTTAGGTATGAAAAAGATATCTGCAGGATAGATGCCGCGTTTACTCTCATTGAAATGCGGGTTCAACTGTCATAGGAATATTTAGACTGTTTTCAAAAGGATTCAACTGATTTTGTGCGAAGTTTTATTATCATAGATGAAATATAAGTTCATTATTGTACCCCTGAAACAAAACTGTAATCTAAGCGGTGGACGGAAACAGGTTGTTCGACCTCAAAGGAAATCATGACAAGGAAGTGTACCATAAAGGTAATGACGCCAGTTTTCTCGGATATTAACGGAATTATAATAATCGATTAGCTTCCAAGGGAAAACAAAAAATGCGAAATGCTATGCTAAACTTCTGGGTACATTGAACAAGAAGGTTCACGAAAAAAGACCCAGTAAAATCATATTTCAACATGATAATGCCCGCCGTTTTAGTGGCCAAGATTCACAAATTAGGATTTGATTCACTTCCCCATCCAACATGTTCGCCCGACTTGGCTCCGTCGAGCTTTGACCTATTTCACAAACTATAAATTTTCCCAGAGAGACAAATATTTTCAACTGATGAGGAGTTCAAAGCAACGGTAGATGTCTATTTTTCCTGACGAAGAAAATTTCTTCCGTGATAGAATTAAAGCATTGGAATATCGTTGAGTTGTTGAAGAGATTATATTGAAAAATAAAAATATTTTTGACGTCAAATTTGTTGTTAATAAAAGTCACCATTTTATGTACACTACAGTTGTAAATAATGAACTACAATAGTATAAAATGCAAAATGAACTTCTATTACGTATAAATTTTACAATATTCTAAACTAAAGCTAAACCCCAAGAACGTGGTACAAAAATAATTTAATTTTCTATTACCTACACAGCAAATTCCACGCCTAGGTAAATCTGCCTATATTAAAGAGTATTTACTATACTTAGTAATTCAATTGATCAAATATTCACATTGTGTGCCATTCTTATTGAATTAATAGTATAATCTATTCGAATTCCTCTGGTGGTCGTTTAAGTGCATGCTAATTCTATTTTTGGTCTCATAAATACTTTTGGGCGCAGTTTTGTATACTTGCGTGTTTAAATGACCTTACAAAAAAAAGATCCGGCACTATTAACGGTTATTCCAATGCATCTCTCTACCAATCCATTTTCCCTGAAATTGGTGATCCAAAACTTCCGTGCCGGAGGCACACCACCATGTTGAAAATACAAATTCTGCTTGTTAAGAACCATATTCCCTTCTGCGTCGCCTTGATCTTCCAATTACTGGGTAAAACGTCGATCGATGGTATTTTCTAAACTAGGAGCTTAGAAATCTTGCAAACATCACTTTTAAATTCAACATATCCATTTACCTTACTGAACTAGATTTGATGACCATTCTGGTTTTTTCTTAAATAATATGTTTCATTTAATGCTAATATTTCAACCTAATTATATTATTTACAGGAGATTTTTTTTTTTCGGTTTTACGTTTTCTAGTAATGATTGTTGGTCATTTTAATTATAATTGAATTTTTCTTACTACTAAGTTTAGTTGACGTAAATTAAAATTATCGTTAAATAACAAAACGTTACCTTTTATGTTTTACTTTAATCCGTAGGGTATAAATATCACTTTAATCGTGTACAATGCGTGTTTAAAAGTTAATTTTAATTCATTTCGTATTTTACTATTGAAATTCAAATTTAGTCATCGTTATAGAGCATTTTCTTTTAGTTTTTGTGTAGTTTTTCTTCATTAATATGAAAATGAAATCCTTATACTAAGAAACGACAATTATGATATAAATTATTCTCTAAAGCTCTTTTGCTCATTTTCGGGTTTATAAATTCATAAAAGATTAAATCAGTTAATTTAGTCTAACGTACATCAGGCTCCTTTGTCACAATATTATGTAGGACATTAAGTCTAACATGTCACAGGTTAATTAGTATTATGAATTTCTTACTTATTGTTGCCTGTATGGACAAAGGTTTATTATTTATCTTACATTCAACGTAATATACATATATTATGTATTCATGTTTACTTTAATAATTTACTCGTATATTCAATGTCCATAAAATTAATTGCTACTACTATAATTAATAATTTCAAAATTGCTTGATGCGCATCTAAATAATTCAGAGTTATTCAAAATAGGTTAACAATACAATCCTTCTTTTCATTTAAGGGCCTTAAACATTATTTTAACAAACTAATTAATATTTCTGGTGTTGTCAATACTAGGAATTCAAAACATGTTAGGTTGAAACATTTTCTTTAACTTGACATATCCGATAAAAAAGTAATTGAAAAATTTCATAGCTATTAGATTTGTATTGGGGTTACACTACAATACTAAAGAATAATGAATAACAGCTTAAGCATTGTCCTAGATTGTATACGCATGCATGTTAAACGAAAGAAATATACGTATTAAATTCAATTATTTATCAGAAATTCTTAGCAAAGATTCGTAGGATAAACTTTGACCTTTAACGAAAAAGGAATAGGTGCAATAGACTTAAACAATTTTATTGTTTACGCTATTTGTATTTACAGCCTATCAATATAGTTATTTTGTCTAGTATTTAAAGTCACGACATACTTCCTTTTCTTAAAATTATAACGATTAATTGGCCGTACCATACTGTTGCTTCGCGGTCTAATTTGGCAGCAAGAGCTAAGTGCTCTAATTACGTTTCGCTTATTGCGTAACTGGTTTATTGGACTGCAAAGAAAACTAATTTT
>JAHWXV010435959.1:0-12594 GCA_024586415.1 Phrixothrix hirtus
CCGCGAAACCGCGGACCGCGAAGGTGACCCGCGATGTCCAGAAAAGGGGAGGAGCTTCCTGCCCGGACCTGGACATGGCAAAAATCACAACCATTGGCAGTCTCGTAATCGAAGCTACCAAAGACGCAGCCACTTTTGCTGAAGGGGTGCAAAAGATCTTAAAGTGCCTGCCGGAGATCCTCAAGATCACCGGCCACATGTCATCCCAGAAGGATAGCCGTAAACCGGCACACAAACCAAACATAGTCAATAAGGAAGAAGGTGGTAAGAGTTCAAGTAACTCGGTACACCGTTATCCGTAAGTTCATCGTTCAACAAATCACAGTGCCACAAACCAGTCACTACGTCGGAGGTAAAGATTGAAATAATCGGGTACTCCAATAGTACATTGAAAAATCGAAATCGAAAGCAAAGTGGTAACTAGCAAACTTACAGTAAGTTCTCAAGATTGTTGCTGCAAACTTACTGTGCTATTTGGAAAATAGCCTCTTCAGCTGAAAAGGGAATAGAAATACTAACTTGGCATTCACCTCAAAGAAATTAATTTCAGGAATCGGACACGGAACCTCCCAAATGTTAACCATAAGGTTAACCACCTAGCTTGGTGGTAATCGTATTATATTTTTAATTAAAAATAATTATTTTCGCAGGTATAAAGTGAGCAACTGATATATGAGATCAAGATTCAGTACAAATACTCCCACAGCGTTTGCCTTCAGAAAAATTTCTTCAAATTTAGAATACCGCTCCCAGAATCGAACCCTAAAGCAAATGAACGCTAGTCACTTCATCACCTAGCTCGCTGATAACTTTATGTCCAAAAATTCTCCAATTTTGTTTTAGAACTAAATATTTCCACAGCTTGTTCATCTTTTTGGTAAAAATAGAGTGTTGAATCTCGATATAGTTTGACAGAAAGATATATCAGGTTTTTCAAATAAGGAAATAAAACGATACGACTTGTGTCAGATGGTTTGCTTGTCACGCTAAGAATCATTATTAGATAATTGAGTCATGAGGTCAAAGGCAATTCTTTCATCTCACAACCTTAGCTAGACACCGAAAATTGAGTTAAATAAACAAATATTGTTGTATTTCGGAGTGAATTTAAAAAAGTGGTGAGATGCCTATTATAATAATCCTTCTTGTAGTTTCCTTGCAAATACCTAAAAAATAAAGTGTACTCGAAGTCAAGAACGTATGAAGCTTTAGATTTAGAAACTGCTTAATTATTCTTATCACTGGATTTTACAACTTTTAGTTACTAGGCTACAGAATAGTAAAATATCTTTTATCATAAACAAACCATACAATAATATAACAAATAAAATGATATATAATTGAAATCCTTCTATAATAATGTAGGCCAACCACGACCTTTGGGATAATTCCCAAGCAATTGATTCTAATAATTCTTTTAGTAAACGTTGACTATACTTTGGCTGAGTATTCCTTTGTGTTTTGCAAGCATAAGAATACAAACACATTACAAATAGTTAATGACTGTTTCAGGTGAAATCCCGAATATACTTTTCTTAAGGCTACCACCACATGGTTATTTAAGAAAATTAGATTTTCCCCAAGTTTTCAAAATAAATTTTTTATTTTCCACCAATCGAGTGGCTTGTTGAACCCTGAATATCGCTAGTTGATAGTAATAACGTTTATTCGACATTTAAGGAAGAAACATATGTTTCATAGTCAGACGCAACGCGAAAGGAAATTGTTTTACAATTATTTCAAAAACCTTGTATAATAAATGCATTGCCTTTTAGATGAATTAACTTTCATTATAATGTTATTTTGTTTAAAATTTGAAATTTAATTATCTGTTAACTTAAATGATCTACATTTAGTAATAATACGGTCTATAACAAAACTAAGGAATTAGTCTAAAATTCTTGATTTTTATTGGAATTTTTGTAGATGTCTTTAACGACTTCTAATGTTGTCCTAAATAGTCCCCGGAGATAGAAATTATTATAAAACATAACTTGTTAACTTTCGTAATATTTCCTTTCATCACAATATAGCATCAAGATGCTGTTAGCTGCTGTGAACAACTTAAACATTAAAATCTTCTTTAAAATTTGTTACGCTCTGTCCAAAATGCATTTTTCGGAAACCAGTAAGCAAAACAAAACAATTTATGTTGTTGGCATTTGAATAAGTTTAGCCTGTGACGACTTAGGCCCTACAGAAATTTTCGATAACTTATATGTCAAGCTTCTATAACTAAAGTGATAACTTTTGCATAAATAGCGTTCCAAAATGCTTTGCTCTTCACTTGATCTTTATTGAGATAAACTGTAAATCTGCTAAACCAAGTCAAACCGTGATAAATGAAAGAATGTATTTACCAAAAGCAACTATTAACAATTCAACTGAATTTAGTGATGTTTCAACCCACACATTAGCACGGGACCTACGATTATACTTCCGTGTCCGTGAAGATTCTCTTTTAAACCTTTTCAGTTGTAAAGCTTTTGTTAATAATACTAATTTTGTGTGCCCGTTTATTAATACAAACCAATAGAATAAAATTATAAACACAAACTGAAACAATAGTATTTAAGATATTCAAACACTAATCCCACTACATTATAAAGTATCGAAGATCGTATAAGAAGAGTTATTCCAGCACCGTAGTCTTGAGTTCATCGCGGCTGCGAAAACATCTTTCCTACAGACATTTCTTGAAAAGCCCGAAGAAATGAATCGCAAGGTCGCAGCTCAGAGACTTGAGATGGACAGTCAAACATTTTCCACAGTTCTTCCGCTAACGCCTCCTGTAAAGTAGTCGCAATACGTGGAGAGGTATTGCACCGATTTTTATAGTTTACAATTAAAACCATTTCAAACAAAATTTTCGGTGAATTATGCCAAATTATACACAAAACTATGTTTCAAGCAAGAGTAAGATTTTCCGTTAATCCTCCCATTCAGCGTTGCTTATTGTGACCATGAGCTGATCAGTCTTACAACTACTCTACGCGAAATATGCGAGCCCAATTGTTTATTCTAGTCTTTAATATGCATTTCTTATCGTAAACCCGAATGACAGTATCGATTTGTTAAATATTGAATCACAACACGTTGATCCACCTTTGACGAATTCGAAATTACTATCGTATCTGTTCAACTCCTGCACAAATAAACGACGCCAATTTCACTAATTTTCCCTCAATTATTTGGTGATTTCACATCAATATTTAAGAAACGGGTAACATATTAAATTTCATAATCGGCAGGTACTTCCATTGTCTTAAACAATTCAAACGTACACGAACAGCCTGTAAACACAACTGCTGCGTTTATAGTGCCATTTCAGCTTAAATCGCATGTGTGTAGTGCCACTTGAAGCATAATGGAACTTAGATTACGCAAATGCCTCGTACTTACTAGTCATTTATTATCACTACGAGGTTTACTACATTAATTTTTCACAATTTAATTTCTGAAAAACTGGATTCTACTTTATTCACATATCGTCATGGTTTAGATTGAAATTTAAATTTATATTACACTTTTTACTTGATTGGAAAGGAAACATTGTTATAAATAATCTTGACCTTAAAAAGGCAAATAAAAATTTTATGGCAATAAATGGCGAATACCTAAAAAATGTGTCACGTACAAAATGAAATTCGATCTATAAGGAAGTCTATATCCTTTTAATTAGGATACCAACTTAAATGTACGGTAAAAAGGTTTGTATTGGTGATACATTCCTATGCGATAAGTTGCCTACACTATTTCACAAATTAAACAAAATTTTCATCACTTTGTGTTTGTACTTCATATTTTTTATATTCCCTGTACTTCAAAGAACTGTATCTTTCTTCGATAACGTTTTGTGATATACGGTTATTTGAAATGCAATATACTTTCAAATTAATTATTTAGAAAACTCCCAGGTTTTATTAATTTTTATATTTCAGAATTGGTAAAAAATTGCCCTAGTAAAATACATGAAAGCATACCTAGCATAAAAATTTCTCTTGCCTTTACCACAAATTTAGGAATGTATTTTGTATTAAAGAAAAAAAGAACATCAGTGTCGCAAATTTACGCCTAAACGCAACGGATCCCAAAATATGCCGAGGAGTGCGGAGATTAAAATTTATTTCTATATATCAGCGTTAAATTTTTCCGTTGATTTATTATTGTAATATAACTTTTATAATTAGTTATTCAATATTCTAAATTATAACAATGAGCGAAACGGGAATTAAATTATTCATTTTCTAGTAGGTCTAAAAGCTAGCTTAGATATCACTGCATATTTGATGAGATTAATGTAATACTTTAAAAAGCGCAAAGGAACTGTATAAAAGGTCTCTTTTTATACCGCACTAGTGAAGGTAACTGAAAATTAAGTGGACATGTTTAGATAATCCTAAAGGAAGCCCGGTTAACTAGTTCTACAGGTTCAGAGTAAGCAAAGCTATATCCTTGTTTATTGTTGACTACAAAATAATAATATGAATAACTAAAATTGTTCAGCACACTGAAAACGTGAATAACTTGGTGCTTTTATATATTTTAGGTTTTATATGTATTAAAGCTTTAGAAGCCTACAACTTTGAATTCATTGCCGTCATACGATATTTAATAGATATTATCATTAATGCCTTAATAAACAATTTATTTTATTATAAAGTATATTAATGCTTGCTTAATACTATTTTAAAATGCAGCTTTGTGTAACTGTGATCCTGAGTAACTAAACATTTTAAAGCAAATAAGTATATAATAAGCTGCGGCCATAATGTTCAGTAACGTAAATCTTATTCTTCCATTAATTGTTTTAATGGTTACTAATTTTAAAATGTCAACAAGAAGACAGCCGACGAAATATTAGCAGATAAATAAGCAAATTTTTTAATTTGAGATATTTTGCACACAATTAATTTTGTAAAAATTACAAGGTATACACTATTGATAATTATACAGGGCGTTTGTAAAAAAACCAATTACAGATGTGTATATGATATGAAAAATTTTAATTACAAGTTTTCACGTAAAAATTGATTATAAATACGGCCCTCTGTACTTTAAATTCTACATAAATTTCTATTAAAAGCTTAGTCTAGTCTTTAAAATCGCTTAAATGTGCTTTTTTCTATAAACTTAAGACTTATCAACGTTAAATTATTGCTGAATTAATTTGTAGAAAAGGTTTTACACTAAAATTTTAATTCAAGCTTTTTTACATTGATTGTAAATACTTCAAAATTAAATTCGTGTTGTTTCTGGGAAAAGTTTTAATTTTAATATATATAAAATTAAAATTGAGTCTTCAATTTGATGCATAATTTGCATATAAAAATGAAAATTACTACATACAATGTAATAGCGTATTTGTATGAAACTTATCTGCTAACTTTATTTTAAACTATTTGTAAACCCAGTCCAAGTATTAATAATATTTAAAAAAAACTACCTACGTTTAAGAAACTTGGATAAAGATTGTTAAAAAATTTTGTGTAAAACTTAAAATCGTCTCAAAGCGATTTAAAACAGTATAGAACGTTTTGAAAGTAAAATTTATTTATAAAAGTATTTTGCTTTTCAATAAAACATTCACACTAAAAATGGCATTGATTTGATAAATAATTTAATCTCAAAAGCATATATTTTCCAAATTAATTTATTTATAAATTAATATTAACCAGATATGTGTCTCAATTTGCTATTAATTAAACTATCTTAAGGGTTTAAATATTTTATACATAAATTAATTTTGGAAGTATTAAGTTTTGAGATGATTTGTTCATTACCAGTTTGAGTAAAATAAATTTGAATAAATAAAAATGATATTAAGTAAATAACTCGTTTTTATTCCAAAGAAGTTACAATAAACATATCACAATTGGAAAACCAAAATAGTGATTATTGGTACGTTTACCAGTATTTGAGAAACTATTGGAACCACTGATGACGTTGTGAAATCTTCTACATCACACAGTAGCCGAAGATGTACATTCGAGCGGTCATTTTTGTTACGCACACTTGTTTAAATCAAAAACAAGGGTGGGCTGAAAATTTTAATTAAAAATATTTAGAAATCCGCACATTTTACAAAAATATATTAAAGGTCTATATTACATTTGTCAGCTAATTTATCACTGCGCCGCTGAATTATTCATCGATTTATTGATGTTTCAGTATGTTCCAAGTCGTGAATTTTCTAGTAACTTTTAAGTTATTATTTTGTGACCAGCCTACTGCATGGAAGTGTTAGGGGAGAAGGAAATACAGTTGATTTTTGTCATTAGATAAATATTATAACACATAAGCTGTTAAAGTTTTAGCGTTTTTGTGTTTAAGAAGTCTAATTTTTACAAACACTCTAAACACAAGCAAATAAAATTAAGGGTTTTTAAAGGAAAGTAAGAAGAAATTTAATAAATTTAACATTTTGCTGTAATTAGCTTCAAGTTGGTAACTATGCAATTGATGAGAAAATTCGAGAATGTTGTGTCGTGTAAGCAGCTCACCGACCGTGACTTATTTATAAATTTTGTTATAAGTTGACAAATGTAAAACAGGTAAATGAGTTTACTGTATACATACAAAACGCATTTTTCGTCAAAGCATTGTTTCTTATTTCGCATACACCTTGTAAGGATACGAGGTGTGACTCAAAAAAACGGGGTTGAGTGCATAACTAGAAAACAAAGTGCAGTTGGCACCAACTGTTTTGGTGGCGTTTTACCTCTCCTATATCCCTGCTACGAGTGAACACGTGCAACTGTGTTCTGCCGGTAAAATGTCTAGTGTGAAAAGTGAACAAAGAATCAACATTAAATCAGCCGCAGAAACCTTCCAAATGTTAGTAGATGCCTATGGGGACGATAGTTTTTCTAGGACACGCACGTTTAGATGCCATAAACGGTTTCCTGAGGGAAGGAACAGTGTGAAAGATGATGAACGTTTGGGGCGCTCCAAGTCTGTGATTTTTATCTACGATTCTGAAAATAAGCGCCAGTCGACGTAGTGGAAGTATCCAGAATCCCCAAGATCAAAAATAGCTTGCATGTCAATGTCCAAATTCAAGCCAATGCTTGCGTTCTTCGACATTAGAGGAATTTTAATGATTGCGTGGATTCCGATGGTCGAACTGTTAATCAGAATTACTACACTGAGGTACTAAAGAGACTTCGAGTAAAGACTAGGACAAAAATGCAACATTTGTAGAGCAATAAATGGCTGTTGTACCAGAGTAATGCACCTAAACTAGTTTTTGGCCAGCAAAAACATTACTGTGATGAAGTACTCGGGTTATTCACCTGATTTAGTTCCCTGTGACTTTTTTTTATTTTTTAAAGCTGTCTTACATTAAGGGAATCCATTTTCCCCTGTTAGGAGTTTTTAGGCGAAAAGGGATACGATCCTGAGGGGCCTTCCAAAAATTGAGTTCCAGAAATGTTACTAGCAATATAGCAACGAATGCAGAAATGTAATGCTGAAGGGAACTACTTTGAAGGTGATAGCACCGCGGGTAACTAATTCTCTACGTACACTGATTTACAGGAACAGTCCCGTTTTCTTGTGTCGCACCTCGTACATAAGGATATAAACTAATATTATAAATTAATAACAATAACAATACCATCAACTTTAATGGATGAATAACTAATTTCCTTTATCTGTCTAAACAAAATACTTCAAATCTCCAGATGTAATTCCTAAAATTTTAAATAACAAAGCAGTCGATTATATGCAGTGCTATTCACTAGCTAACAAATGCTTCCAAGAGGATATTCGAAAAAATGTCCTAAGTATTTAAAAGTGAAAAATAAAGATGTTCTCATGCTGAAGCTTTTAGTTGAATCTTCAAAGGAAAACTGTCTTACTTTTTAGGAAATATAAAATTTCATAATCCTAGCATCAACGAAGAAATTGGTTCCATTGTAATTCACCATCCCTGGATCCTAAATTTTACTGGGTATTAGGTGCGTCTGGGCCGAAATGAAAAATGTACAAAAACCACATGCTGCCGCTCTTAAGAAGATTGACCACTCTGATCACAAGAATCAGTATAAATAAGTGCCAAATACGCTTTTCGAACTTACAGCAGTTCTGTTTTTAACTTTATAAATTCTTCCATAATACAAATTGTACTTTTGACAGAAGATTTTATCCTTTTAAATGCTTTAGACCCTCTTAACCTTTTCTGTGCTCCATTTAGGAGCATTTCCCAATTGTTGTTCGCATTTTCCTACAATATCTTCAAAGCTTGGAAGAATCAAGTTTTAATACAATATGTGGTATGTTCAAATTTAGTCTATTCACATAATACTTACATGCTATGTTTCGTCATACACGTTTTGCAGATTTATACATTTCCATTTTATAGAATTCCTTTGGTTACTCACCAAGCCAATTGTGTACAACATCCTCGATATCTTCATCATCATCAAATTTCATACCTCCCAAAGCGTCTTTTAGAGGTCCAAATAAATGAAAATCTCATGGGGATAAATCGGGATTATAGGTAGAATAGGAAAGTGTTTCCCGACGAAATTTAGTCAATATTATGCACTTAATGAACCGTTTACTTGTCCAGCAAGCAGGTTTAACCTTTTAGACAACCGTTGATAACATCCTAAAACGCAGCCTCCACGACCTTTGAATATGAAAGAACAACTTTTACTTTTTGGGAACTGACGATGTGTTGTGCCTCAATTTTAAACTTGGTTTCTGGGACAAACTTTTCATAAGTAAGCAAGTTGTTCATAAATGCTTTTCCTTGTTGTACCAAGCACCTTGGAAGTTTTGCTGCGACTTGCACTCTTTTATGCTTTTGCTTTAAGGAAAGCAGCCTTGGGATCGACCTGGCACAAAGTCTTCATGAATAATTTTTGCAATACCACCTAAGTTTATTTCCAGTACTTTGATAAATCATGCACATTTAACTACGTGTCGTAACTGAAGTGCAAAAACCACTTTCTCGTGTTTATGAAATGTGGAATTACCTCTAGTACATGACTAATTCTATTTATGTATTTTTGTTATCCGCCAGTTGTTTTAATAAGTCTCTTAAATTTGCATTTTTTCGATAAATGCAATGGTACTAATAAGAAGTTATTTATGAATTGGTCATCACAAAAAGGTTTTCGCAATACTGTTTTACACTAATTGCTTTTAAAATATTTTATTATAATATTGCTTGTTAAATATCTAAAGATACTTTTAATATATACCTAAAATTGACATTAAAGTTTGTTTAGTACATGTTAAATTTGATGTAGAATTTATATACAAAAACCCGTATGAAAAGATATGCATTATTTTATACAAAGAATAGAATGTAATACCGTTAAATTTGAAAAATTTATTTTAAACTATTTTCGCAAAACTCAAAATTACAGATAACGCACTTGATTGCAAATATTAATAATATACCGGGTGTTAACAAAAGCGTTTAAATATTTAAGGGGCATACAGTACGACCGAAAACAAGAAAATCAATCGTTTTCGAGATAAGAGCAATTTCTGTTTCTGAAAATTAAAATTTGGAGATAAAAACATTTGTTCGGTTGCTTTAATTGCAGAAACCAGGACATTCTCCAAAGTAAAACAAATGGTTTCATACATTTTATTGTTATCAGTTTGCAGTGCTATACATTCGCTGTTTTCCAAATAAACGCGATTTAATCAAAGAAACCACAACCTTTAAGTATAACGTTTTGTTTTAATATGACATTTATTTTATTAGTCAGTTCACAATCAATTCAAAAGCTGTTTTCTGGTAGTGAATTTAACTATAAGTAAAACATTTTGTTTTCATATAACATTTATTTTATTAAGTCCGCAGTTCTCACTTGATTCATAAGCTGTTTTCTGGCAGTGATCTTATTTTCGGTGTCAGGGTGATTAGTTTTCGATTTGCAATACCTTATTCAAATTCTGAAAAATCTGATACGATTTTCATGCCAATGGAAATACTTTGGAAGCACGTTGCCTTTATAGTGAGGCTTTTCGTAATCGTCAACTGACTTCGCATGTTATATTTGGAAATTGACAGTGGGTCCTTTGCAAAACGTGTTTACGACAGCGGACGGCTAAGGTCAGTGTGTACGCTTGCGGCTGTAGAACAAATTTTTGCAATAGTAAATGAAAACCCCGAAAATAGCGTGAGAGGAATGTTGGATGACATAGGCGTAAATAATCTTCTTGTTTGGAGCAGGGTAACCGTTTGAAAGCTGCCATACATTTTTATGATCTACTATGACAAACACGGACGAAAAAACCCGTTATGTGAAAGGGGCCTTAGCTCACGTTCACACGGCGATTTTTTTCCCGTATACTGCCACAAGATTTTATTAAATAAAGCGGTGGCAATAAATTTTATATGAAGTTATTAACTCAGATTCTATGTCATAAAATTCCGTGTTCGAAATATGTTTTTTCCCGGATACTTATCGAACTTGTCATGCGATTCGAGAAATCTCGAAATGATATTGTCGTATCCAGGATGCAGTGGCGCCTGCGTTCGCATTGTGTCGCTCACATGAATAGGCATTCCCTTAAGGTAGTGTTGCAGTGAAAGCTGTAGCGGCTTGGACGTATACGTGAAAAATCATTTTCACGTGAGTTACAGTCTTGTGTCCGATAAAACCGTATACGTAAAAAAATCGAATTGAATAGTTGCCGTATGAACGTACCCTTAGGCCTCTTTCACATACAACGGTTTTGTCCGTAGCGAAAAAATCCGTAGGTTTTTTGTCGGTGCGTTTGTCGCAGTAGATCACAAAAATGTATAGCAGATTTTACACGGGACGGACACGGCACGGTGATGGTTTTGTGAAAAAGCTGCTATAGATTTTTATAATTTACTGTAACAAACGCATGGAAAAAAAATCCTGTGCGGATTTTTTTCGTACGGACGGAACCGTTGTGTGTGAAAGAGGCCTGAAAGTTAACGGTGAAATTAGACCGAATTTTTATTTTATTGCAACATACATAAAAGGTAATATTTTTCATTAAATGAAATGGATATTATTATACGGGGCAATTTTCGCTAAAAATAAGTTGTTAAATTCATGAAAATTAATGAAATTTGCTAGTGTAAGAAAAATATTATAATGCAGCTTCTAAAAGTTATACCAAAATTCCCAAATTTTCCGCACATTCGGTTTACGTTAATTTTCAGGGACATTATTGTAAAATCAGATTTATTTGTAGACAGTGTACGTAGAAGTGAGGTAAATAACGCCTAACATACTTTGAAGGTGCAAGCGCGGAATATACCATCATCAACGAACAATTATTTGTAAATGTTCGTCAAAATAAAAATGTTTACCATTATATGATTAATAAATTAAATGTTATGAACTGTAGTTATTGTTGAAACATTTAGAAGACAATTATTAACTTGTTAGAAAGGCCGTGGCAGAAAGGAAGAAGAAATACTCCGAAAAATACCTGTAAAACAACCAGAAAATCTTTTAGACAATTTGATGGCATGCTAACTAACACAGAAGAAACCTAAAAAACTTATGTTAAAGAACTAGTTATCAAATATTCTCATAAAAAACTTTGGCTGGCTAACTAAATTTTGTTTTATAATTCGGGTAAAAGAGATGTCTTCCAAGTTTTAAAAGACACCACAAACGTTACCCAAATGAGCTGTCATTTAAAAAGTCATTTAAAACATCTATGATACAACAGAGGCGCTGTCTTTTTTGTAAAAAAGGGATTTTCTAAAGGGCAATATCAAAGCATACATATGACTGTTAAATAAAGGTTCTACTAGATTTCCACTTTAGAGTAAAGGAATGATATATATTATGAGATGATATTACTATACCACAAATTTCAGTAGTAATAAAATTACAATCTCGTTACTATTAGATTAATGCAAATATAAAGAAATCTTTTAATATTTTTTTTAAACTAAAGCTTACACGAGATGATAATTTCAGAAAATTTCAATGGTAGCGACATTTTCCAAATATCTATGGTTATGATAAAACAATCATGGTAAAATCAATATTATCGTAAACAATGACAGATGGAAAGATGCATATACACTGATACACAAATCTTCTCAAAAAAGTCATATGTATATGTAATGCAACCCTCTGAGGGTTTGAGCAATGTGTTGATCCAGATATTTCTATAGATTCTTATAAATTTGTCCTGCGCACCCTCACGCTTGAGAACGTTCCTTTCTTTACCTATCTTATCGAATCTCAATTAAGAAACCCAAAGACAAAACAATATCTAAAGGAAGTAAAAGAAGAAATTATAAACAATCTTAGACAAGCACTTTGAATAATTGTTGATTATCCAAAATCTGTAGTAATTCCAATGGCGGAAATATTGTTAGAGATTTTCAAATTGCCAAATTATCAGCCAAAATTAGTGAACGAAAGTTTGATCTATACATTGAGCGTTATATTAAACACAATTTCGTGTGGTCTGAAAACCAATTTAGGAATCTTAGATTCATATTAAAAGATGCCACACAATTATGTTTGGAACTGTATGCCTTGTATCAGTGCACAAAATTTTGGTATATGGGCGTTATCCGAGGGGCTCAGGAGGCGAGGAATAAAGATTTTAAAAACTTCCCCAAAA
>JAHWXV010436080.1:0-12138 GCA_024586415.1 Phrixothrix hirtus
TTTAGAATAAATATAAAAATATACTGATACAGTAACTTCCTGCATAATTTTATAACAAATTTATCTAATTAAAAGTAAAGAGCAACTTATTTATTAATTTAATATTTAAAGATACTTTAGAATTTGTTTAATATTATTCGCTACCATATTTTTACTTCAAAGTAATCTTATTAGAGGGTTAAAATTTACAGTCCTTAAAATGGTATTAAAAAATTGAAATTCTGTGGGCTATTATTTATCATACATTCAAAGACATTCATAATTATTATTAAAATGTTTTGCACTGTACCTTTAATCTTAATGTAATACGCAAAAAATATACTGTGCGGGCATCTTCAACTAAAACACACCGGAAAATATTAATAATATGATGTAGCCTTATTAGATCAATGAGTTGACAGCTTGCTATTCAACAAAAGGGACATAGTTCTAACCGCTACCGAAGTCTACGAACTTACTCAAAGCGCTAGACAGAGAATGCACTAGTTTAAGCCGTAGGTTAAAATACGTTACCGGCAAATGTCGCTATAATCAATGCGCAATAATTTCAAATAAAATATTGCTAAATTACGAAACATAACCGAAATCAAACAAGACGATTAATTTTAATTTTTGAAAATTAGGAATTCCCTTAGTTTTACAAAAACCTAATCAATTTTGTTAATTTAAATGCAAATCAACAAAGACTTTTTAATTACTTTGATTTATTTGTCTATAGAAAACAACAGGTTGTCTGATAAGTCTATACTTATTTTCAAATACATCCTAAAAGGTAGACATTCACGTAGGAATTGAAACTATTACAAACTATTTCCCTCAGATTTCAACATAAGCACTAAGATTGTCAATAAATTTCTGCAAACATTTTGGTAGTCCATTTATGCTGTTCTCAAAAAAACCATAGATTATGTCTTCAAGATCATTAAAAGTCTATGGGCAAGTCTTCTGAACTTCTTTTTTATCCCATAATCACAAACAACTCACAGGGGGCGAGATTGGGGCTTCTAGATGGGTACTTTGTTACTCCACAACGACCTATCACAACCGCACACATCAGTAGCAAATCGGGGAAGAGCATCATTTTGTATATTCCATTAAGTACTGAAAAGCAACCCCAATTTCTAAAACGTTCACCGTTCATTGTGCCCCGTACAAAAAAAGGATCCATCACATTAAGCATGGTCATACATATCGTACTACCTTTGGGTGTGATAGTAATTTTAAAACAGTGGCGCCTAAAATTTTGCTACCACAATAATGATAGTTATGTCTGTTAACAAACCATCGCATATGAGATATTTCTTCATCGGATCATATGATGTTATCAAAGAAGTTATCTTCTTTCCATCCCAACATGATTTTTGAAAATTCAGATTTTGTGGAAATCTACCTTAGTGATGCTTTGCTTTGTCTGAATAGCTGACGCAATGACTTTATAAGGCGTCTTTCAAACATGTTCCATTTGTTAGCAACATTTTCCTCACTTCGTCACGTAGATGATTAACCAGAACATCGAAACCAGAACCGATTTAATTTACTGTGGCAATTTGTGATAGTTCTGAGATTGAATGTTGCATTTCTAGTAGTTTGTTTGAACTCTCCATTAGCGCCGTAGTTGAACAAGCGATGTTAACACTTCATGCGTCGCGATGCAGTAATTTTTGCTTCCTCTTTAATTCTAAACGATAAAGTCATTTTCCTTTTCCTGCAACAAAAATAAAGCTTACTCCTAGTAAGTTTTATTAACTACGTTATACATTACCAACTTATTCAACACCCTGTATTTTAAAATTAAAATAAATTATAAAATTTATTTATTTATAAAATTAATTAAGTTAAAGATTGAGAATTATCCTAAAACGACATTTTATTGAAATAGAAAGTATACCATGTGGTCATAATTTATTGTCGTTGTATAAAGTCAACATGATTTGGCAATACGAGTGTTACAAAGCTTAGTGAATGTCGATACCTTGTATATATAGGACACCGCGCCGCGCATTACATAAAATAGATTTTGAACACCTAATGCGGAAATATAAATGTAAAATCTGAATTTTCTGAATGCGGTTATATTTTGGAATTTATGTTATGCGATTGGTGTTTATAAAATTGTTTAATAAAATTAGTGGTTACTTATGCAACAAGTCAAGAAAGTGGCACTTTACTTTACGAGAAGATAACGTCAAGTGCGAGGCCGCAGGTTGAGTACTTTTGATCCCCAAACCTGGTACAAATTTTCCAAAACAATTCATTAGTATTATAAAGTACACAAATAGAAAACTGAGTAGTTGTAACTCAACTCTAAAATATCGCCAGCTTGAAATTGTATTAGTTCACAGTTCTTGTTGTAACATAAGAGGTCTGCGTTACGCATTTGGTTAAACTAGTCTTAAGATGTTTAAATTACAAAAATATTGGTGCATTCAAGCTATGGCCAGCTAATTTTAAATAGGATGAACTTTTTGGTGACGATTAGATTCTTGGTGACTGCTATAAAATTCAAAAAGAATGTCCAATAGGTTAACTTTTAAGCACGCCTACCTATTTAGGTTTAAATTGTTTTTTCACTAGCAACTCCGACAGAAGTGATTGCAGAGCCGACAACAGAATCAGCTTGGAAAAATTATTGCCACGCCTTTGTCTACTAACTTATACGTCTTGCGTACAAGTGTATGAGGTTCATTTTTACGATTTTGCAGAGATCTTAAACTAAAGATTCTTCAAGGAACGACCATTTATGCAGGCACAAATCACGAACAGAAATTACCACATTGTAGTATAATTTGGATTATGTACAGATTCATAACGCTTAGTACTCTTACAATGAAGTAGCTTCCCTACCACTACCTAATACAATTTAATTTTAAGATTCATCTGAACGGGAGGGAAGGAGCGATGTAATAATCTTACTCAATATTACATTCTAAGGTATGAAAATGATCTCTGCTATCTCTTTTACTCTCTCTCTCTCTCTCTCTCTCTCTCGCTCTCTCTCTATCTATCTAACTATCTCTTTTTCTGCACAGTTACAAAATTTTACGGAACAAAAATTTATTATTAATCAATGCTTGTTAAAAGATATATATATATATATATATATATATATATATATTAATGTAAATTTTGTTTTGACAAGTATTTAATACATATTAAAAATTTTCTTCATCGGCTGATGCTCGAACTCAGGATCTTGTGCTTACATGATGCACGCTTTAACCAACTAAGCTACCGACACCTACAGACTGGCAGCAGAAAATCTCGAATATGTATATAATGTCTTAAACCTTAAATCAAATATTTTAAAGCAATTCCTAAAAATACGTAAATTCGGTGTTTGGAATTCGTATTAATTCTCAAAGGACCTGGAAGATGACCTTACGTCGAAAAATTGCTATTCGCGAATTTCCCGTCAACTTCGATAAATTATCACGAATCAAAGGAGACAGAGTTGAGTAGCTCCTAGACAATTTGAATAGGTTTGTTTATTTGGATAGAGAAAATTCTACCAAACGTTTGTAGTCAATTTATATAGTATGGAAAATCCAGCAAATGTTTATAAATACACGAATATTTGTATATTCACCTTTATGTACGCGTTATATGGGACGGCTTTGTACGAGTTAGTTTTGGAATAAATGGGTTAAAATGTAAACAGCTGTGTACCAGATGTTTTTAGGCAGTGATTACATTAGAATATTTCGAACGGCATTGTTTAGTCGACCAGGAAAAATTTATAGCAGACGAAATTTTTTTTATAACGTCATCTCTACAAAATCAGAAAAGTTGTGATAACGTAAATGTTAATCTTTTTTTGCTGTATATTCTGTGAAACCAAATGAATGAACATGTTTGACATCACCATCGGAAAATAGAAAAGACTTTCATAAGCTAAATGTCAACATTTGTTTCTTTTAGTATAACATATGATTATAAGAAGCTTAAAAAGGAAACTACAACATGAAGCGGTCGTTATCTTGATTATCTAATTAGTTTAGTAGTTAGATAAGGCTAACAGTTATTAGATTACAACGTTGTACTGCGACGATAACCAGATACTTTGGATTAACAAACACCAAAATATCTTAAAAATTGGATTATCACAAAACAAATTGAATGCTAGCCAAAGTCAGAAGAATGGGGTGGATTATTCATAACAAAATAAATGATTCAGCTAAACAACTGATAGTTAAACTTGAAATAACCAAAATCGATGTACCGCCAGTTTTATATCGATAGCATCGACGGAGCAAAGTCAAAAAACTGCATCAGTATCGCATAAGGAAACTAAATACTTACTAAAGATGCTGGTCAATTAATAAAACATCAGTTGCAAGACGCTTCGATTGCAACGTCGATGCGCAAATGTTACAATGGTTTTGCTCATTAAAATTATTACTCCTGAAACAGTAATTTGTTTATACAGTCTAAGTAAATAGAATATTTAATTATCATACACCATCACGGTACTGGCAAACATAAGTTGAAAATTACACAAAACTAACAAAGCAGTAAGATGTTAATTCATCCACTATTTAAGTAATACGAAAATTGGCTAACAAATTAAACAATTAATTAATTTATTACTTAATGTACAATTCGAATTATTGAAAATTATTGAAATACTAGCAACTTATACTTAAAATACAAGACGTGCCAATAATTAAGCTTGCAATATACGAGGATCGCCCAGAGAGTAAAGAACGTTTACGCATCACATACGACACTGATTCTCCAACACCACGACTGAATGTGCGCCAGGCAGATCGGGTCCCAGCCTCAGTGTGAGCTGAGTTTCGTTACGGCGAAGCCACGCTTATGTGTTTTGTGATCATTCAAAATGGCTATGCCAATAGAAAATCCCGCCAAATGTGAAGTGCTTTCTGAATGTACAAAATGTTCGGCCTATCGAAATTTATAGGCAAATTAAACAAGTTTATGGTGAAAATGCAATAAATTAGTCTAGACTGAGGAAATTGTGCATAATGTTTAAACAGGGAAGAACCAATGTGCACGATGAAGAACGGAGTGGAAGGCCATCACTCATTATTAGCAAATTGAAAGTGAAAATTGAATAAAAACTTCAGGAAAACCGGTGTTTCACTTTGGGCGTATTACACGAACTTTTTTTTACAAATTTCACGATCTCTGCTACATGAAATAGTGACAGAATACCTGGACTACACAAAAATTTGTGCTCGTTAAGTGCCTAAGGTGTTGACAGATGTCTACAAAACGAAACGAATGGGAGCAGCCCTTGAATTTTTGACTCAATACGAGAACGACGGTGGCGAATTTCTCGATCGCATTGTAATGGGAGATGAAATTTGGATTTCTTACAAAACTCCAGAAACCAAGCGTGAATCTATGGAATGGCATCACTCGAACTCACCCTCAAGACCTACAAAAGGAAAACCAAATTTCATAATCAGAGAATTGATAGCAACAGTTTTTTGGAACCGAAAGGGTTTAATCTACCTGGAGTTCATTCCAAGAGGTAAATCAATAAACTCAGCGGCCTACATTGAAAGTCTGAAACGCCTTCAACGCGCCATCAAGACAAAAGGCGCGGAATGTTGTCGTCAAAGGTGGTTTTGATTCACAACAATGCTCGGCCTTACACCTTGCACAAACACAGGAAGAACTTGAAAGACTTAGGTAGAAAATCTTCGAGCATCGTCCTTATAGCTCTGACCTGGCACCAAGTGATTTCTATTTGTTTCCGAAATTGAAGGAGTTTTTAGGCAGAAAACAGTTTACCACGACGAAGTTTTGTGATGGTGTCTTTCGGTTTTTCTTAGTTATAGCAAAGCGTTCTTTACTTTCTGGACGACCCTCTTATATCTCAATATTATTCTTAAATATTCGAAACAATAGTTTGCTATATGTGCAACAACTAATATGAAGTCACCTTCGCTATAGAAAAATGATAAATTCGGTTATCCTACAATTAGATATTCTAGTTGGGTACACGTATATCTGGACTAAATCCTAAATTATAGGTCTCAGTAGCTAATTAGTAGACGTCAAGAGAGCAGGTGTTGATAATTTTGATTAACTTCCAATTTCTTAAATTTTAAGTAATCAGAAGCTCTTCGGAATTAGGACAAAAACAATATAATTGTCGTTTGACACAAAAATATTTTCACCGGATAAACTGGTGAGTTAGGTAGGAAATCGTTACGTTAATTGAGTTCGTCCACGTTCAGTATTGTCGGAAGTAGCGTCAATAGTTAGTACCAACGCGTACTTACAAGAAGAGGGAAGATGGTAACTGCAACTGTGCTCATGTCCTCGCAAGGGTGAAATATTCATAAACATTCTTTGAACAAACTATCTTTTTTATTATTTACTAGGCATCTTGCATAAACGCGTGTCTGTCGTTATATCATTAGACGTTCTTCATTTGTTTATGTTAATTATAAATTCCAAGGAAAGTTGATATGGGAATTTACAATGCTCAAACAATGAAATTTGTTTAATAAAAACTATAGCAGAAGAAAAGTCACAAAACTATAACGTTTATAAAGATTAATAAATTATATACAGGATAATCACACAAAATTATCGCATGAGTTCCAATATATAGGATACATTCACAAAAACTTAAAGCCTAACAATTTATGACACAAACTTAAAATAAAATATGAAATTAAAATACGTGCAAAGTCTTTTGCCTACTAACCACCATAATTTTTTCGGAAAGTCTGACTTTTAGTACACATGACATCATCAATTCTCTGTGAGCGGATGATCTAGTAATACCAGGTACGATTACTTTTTTGAATATACACATGGTAATTTTAAAACCCACCCAGAAACGTGAACCATACACGCAGGGGTAGTTCTAAATCAAGAGAACAAAATTCTTTTTAAAGAATTGCTTATCGTTTAGAAGAAAGGCGCTTTTAAAATAAATCTCCAAGATTCTTTGGAAGCCACTGAAATAGCAAAAAACTAAACATGTTTTAAATAAATGAACTATAAACACATGAACCAGTGGTTGTCATTCTAAAACAGTAAATGGGGATATTAATTTCATTTACAGCTCCGCGTTTAAATATTAAATTATCAAGATTTTCCTGTTTCATCACATGCTTCTGAAAAATAGTGTCTTATGGCTTTTGTTACCGAAATGTAAGAATGTTCAGTTTTGTATGTTTATTAAGGTAATTAATTAGATCTAGTTTTAAGTTTAACATCGTATTTGCGTAAATATTGTATAGATTAAATAATATCGAAATGACGTTACGGCGTTACCTTTAAAAAGGTAAGCGCTTCAGTTCTCATTGTATTGATATTATCGCATATTGCAAGTTAAAAAAGGTTAAGGAAAATTTTTTTTGATTTTTAAATGGGATACAGGAATGGAATGCAGTTCAATTGCTTTGATTTTGTGTTTATAAGACCTACATTAGGTGTAAATTAAAATCGTATACATAATATAAAAGAATATTTTATAACAATTTTGTACCAAGTTTAAAAATTAAAATGATCCAAATAGCAAATAACAATTTGGTTGTGGTATTTAATATAATTGAATGTGTTTAAATAAATATTAAAAGTTCAATTTTTGCATAAAATACGAACGAATAAAATTGAAGATAAGTTAGTTTCATACAAATAACTACAGTTACAGTAATTTGATATTAAACAATGTTATTTACTCTGCGATACGCAATAGAAATTGAATTGTGTCTAGATATAATTCATTTGTATATATACATTTTCCGGCCGTTCTCCAACTTTTTCAAAAGTGTTTTATTTTATGCGATTCTCTTGTTAGTGGACGTGATAGGCCCTCTACATTATCGTGTTAAATTGTCATAGTTGATATTTTTCTGCAGATTTCTTACAAATCCATAGAAAGTATTATAAATTTTTTGGAATACATCCTTGCCTGGCAGTTACGAATAAAATAGGAATGAAATAGTATGAATAGTTTACTTGTACTTCGTCAATGAACTTATAAACGTTTGCCATTTATGTATCTTCTGATAGAGGTTTAGAATATTAAGTTAATATGAAGATTTGTAGAAAGACCTCTCTTACTCAAATATAACCTGCAAACGTACGTATAAAACTTTTTTTAGGTTCTAGAGTTAGCTAAACGGTTTCATTGTATTAGAAAATCATCACAATAAAGCTTCAATAACGCTGTACATACACAACAGTACTTTCATCTATTCATGTTAAATGTGATGTCAATGTCATCTATATATGTTAATAAGAAACTTGTTATATTAGACATAGAGGAAACTTTTATTAGTGCTAATTTCAAACCTTTCGATAAAAATTCATAATTTCCCATAAAATGAAGTTGTAGTCTGAAAACCCCTAAACATTTTATATACACATACATGATTAAATTGGAGAGATGATTTTAAATTTTTCCCCTTTTTCGAATTTTATAAAATGCAAGCGCATTTTTCCAATAATCAACATTAATTTGTTGATTTTCACAGACAATGATTTAATATCGTTCGCAATTAGATGCGCAATATTTTGCCTACTGAGCGCATATATCTGTTTTCTGCTGCACCTGTAACTGAAAGTTGAATGTGATCCCAAATCTGAAGATCATATAGGTCCACAAAAGCTGTTGAAGATGCATTTTTCCTCATCTCTTAGTACCATTTTATCTATAAGTACTAATATCTTACTTGTTTGATTATGCCCAATTAATTAAGATGTAATAATTGTGCATCAACAACTCTTTCACTGCCGATTGGCCTCATCAAATATGTAATTGGATAAAATAACTTATAGTAAATATCAGTAACTGTAACACGTATGCCACAAAAAATGTTTTCTGGGTTGCCATGGTATTCAGCATATCTTTGCTTATTCCATTTTTACTTTCTATTACACTATATGAAATACAATTCAGAGAAACTTGTTTCGGTCAAATTTTTTGATGTCCAGTTTTTAGCATAAATACGTGTTTTCAGATCTCCTCTGTCCTAAAACATATTTTTACCTTCTCTTAGCCATATAATATGTAACACTTATAGAGAGTTATTTTTTCGGTCAAAATTTTCGATGACTAGTTTCTAGCCGAAATACACGTATTCAGGTCCCCTAAATCCAAAAAACATGTTTTCAGTAATTGGTCTGTGTGTGTTTTTAAGTTTGTACGTTCGTGATTTATATATCTCAGAAACTAAACGTCGAAAGATGAAGGATGAACCTCTTGGCAGGCGATGCACCAAGGTATTAAAACCTTTTGTGACCTTCGTCCTAATGGAAGTTGGCCTGGTGTTCAAGTATTCGATGTTACTTTTCAGGTATTTAGTGTCACATACTGTTATTTACCCCCCCCCCCGCCACTCACGGCGACTTAGAATTGATTTAGGCCGCCCATTGACGTTTTCCAGCGGTGTGGGAAGTCAGACAACCGACGCGAGCGGTTATACCGGTAGTATTAATTCTCGTGAGAGTTCCTGTTATTGTTTTGTGCTGCGCCTTAGGCTAGTGTTACATGTAGAGGTGGATCGTAACAGTGCAAAGTAAAACACCTAGCATTAATCAGTTAAATAACCAAGTATCGACATGGATTTCAGGTTAATTTCTGATCACCTAGTAAAAGTTAAAGAGTTAGTGCGAATTAAAGCAGAAGCCAATGCAGCAACAGCAAAAAGAAGCCGCCTCGGAGGCAGGGCGAGCAAGAACCGACGCTCGAGCTTTGCTACAAAATATGGATTACTCGTCGGACAATGACGCAGAAGATCAGGATTTCCAACTAGCGTCTTCGCGAAGAAAGAGAAAAAGTGGAAAGCCGAAAAGACAAAATCCGGCGTCAAAAGTGACAACAAAAAACCGCTACGAGCTGCTAGTGGCCGCTTTTGAACAAGAATCTAGTAAAACTCTAGCACAAAACGCTCCTCCTTTGCGGAGGAGCAGGAAATCTAAAAGAGTCTTACTTATCGTCGAACGAAAAATGGTCACAGCTCAGCAGGTAGCTGAAGGAAAAACAGGTGACAGTTCTGAAGGCAAAAAACTTGGCGGATGGCATCTGCATTCAACCGGCCACAGAAGCGAAATATAAAGAGATCATCTGCATCCTGCAGCGAAATAAGTGCCCTTACCACCGATTTCAACTTAAGTCCGAGTAGACACTTCGAGTGGTTCTCCAAGGTATCTCGGAGGGCATCCGATAGAATAGAACATACCGGCAGTGTTGGCAAAAACGATGTACTGAGGCGGCATCACAAAAATTCCGACACTACTTTTGTACATCGAAATAAACAAACTGTTCTCTGAAAAAACAAAAAAGGTGCAAAAATTAACGGTAGTGGTTAGTTTACACATCAAGGTCAAATCGCCACGTAGAAAAAACACAATAGTGGAGTGTCATTGCTGCCAAAATTTGGACATTCGTTGCGATGCTGCAGTGCAGATCTTAAATGAGTGAAGTACGGGAGTGAGCACCTGACGAACGCCTGCACAAAAGCAAAAGACATTCCGGCCGCATGTGCAAATTGTACGCCCCGCCAACTACAGGGGGTGCAGACTTTACCCGAAGCACGCGTTGCCGAACGATACTGGGTACAAATCGCACATCATACACGAGCATGGCCACAAACAAACGCAATAGTGATAGTGAAAACAAAAGCTCGATCGAAATAAACTTTTTCAACCCAGTAACGATCATACAAACGCTGGGGAAAATATATATTAAAACGCTATCCACTACAGCTAAAAACGCGATGGAAACAGTCAGCAAAGCAACGACGGTCGTTGACCCAGTAACGGAGTTACCAGGTCACGCTGCCGAGATCATCGACTTCATAAAGCAGCTGAGTACTTAAACAAGAAAAGGATCCCGAATTCCTACTCCTACAGGATACCAAATATTACATACAAATATACAGCCTATTAATTAGGCAAATAAAAATCTCGTACAAAGGTCATACAAATGGGAGGAAAAAATTAAGAAACTTGTTACCCCATAATCATGCAAATCATTGTTATTGTCGTTGTTTCCAAGGTATTCCTGGTAGACTCACAAAACTAAACGTCGTGGAAAAATACAATTTTATACATAAGTTTATTACATTCCTCATAAGAATTTCGTTAAAATCGAATGACCCAAAGTACCAATTGCGATTTTTGGGTTTTTTATGATTTTCTCGAAAACGGCTCTAACAATTTTCTTAAACTTGTCACGTTTCTTACTCCTATGATGCTCTTTTACGCTAACTAATCAGTTTCTCTGAGAAAATTCGTCGAAGCCAGTTATCGAGGAAAATCTCCGAAGTTAAGCGGTGTTTTTATTATCCAGTAACTGGGATGGATGACCGGATGACCGTTGCAATTATCGTTTTCAAACAAACGCAAATAATATTTTAATCACTTGTGGACTTCATTTGCATATCTATAGATAATACGTAAAAGCAAGTCGTATGTTATCTCATACCAGATATTTCAGTAGATCAATTTTGTCGAATTAATAGTGGTAGAAAATGAGATAATCTGTGACATGACCGATTTATTTCACAGCTAACTCAGAGTAAATCACATTTATGGTACTTTATTTCAATTTATTTCACATTTAATTAAAGACTTACACACTTAAATCCTAGCGTGTATTTAATGTTGATAACTTTAAATTTATTCTTAGACAGATATAACCAGTAATTATTTATTCTACTCGAAAGGTCTTTGCGCCATAAATTAAATTAGTGCGTATTTTTGTCTTTCTGTGTAAACAACTTTGTAGCAATAACCTTGTTTGTGTTTAATAATATTATAATTGTTTCATGCAGCTAAAGAAATAGAACAAGTTATCACCATAAGTTTGTTGATTGGGTATACGTGCGACAAGTTCTAAAATTATAAAAAGTTCTGTATATGTATATACAGGGTGTCTCCCCAGTAATATCATGCAAATAGAGAAGAGTGGAAGCAATTTCAGCTTTGACTCAGGATGTCTTCAATTCTTTCTCACTTAGGTTAACATGAATTGGTGGCGCAAACTGATTTTGTTCACTTCAGGGTTATTACATGTCCTATGTCAGTGTTTTCGATTTTGTATCTCACTCACGCGCACTAGTATGCGATGATTTATTACAGTCCTATATATATATATATATATATATATATATATATATATATATATATATATATATATATATA
>JAHWXV010436220.1:0-14210 GCA_024586415.1 Phrixothrix hirtus
TGAATGTCCCCTCCACATCTCCACCAAAGGACGTCTCCCTCGCTTCAGTGGTTTACGCGAGAAAATTTAAGGTTCGATACTTTTTGAACACACCTCGTATGTACCAAGAACCTCTGAATGCACTTTGATGACAAAAACGCAAGGATTTAATCAACCTTGCTTCTTGCTTGAAGAAATGATGAATAAAACTCTCTTAACCTATAGCGAATATAAACAAGGCCAAAACTGACATAAAAACGTCTAAAACAAGACCACCTAAGGTACCATCCATTCATAAAAAACGTCAAGAACGTTCTATTTCTGGCGTAGAACATGGTGCTTCAACAACAGCGATATTCCTCCTTTTTTGTCCATAAGAAAAAAAGATTTAACCTTATCTGCTCGGAATTTCGGCAGGTTCAGGAGTTTTTTTGCGTTGCTTCAGTTTAGACTGACCGAAAATAAGCTTTGGATTATGCACCAAAAGCAATATAGTACATTTGTCATTGTCCCTACATACCACAGATGCAATCCCTTTGTGCAGTTGTATTTGGCATGTAAAACATCTTTAGAAAAAAAATATACACCTCGAGGTCGCTAGAATTTTCTGCTTTGTTTATTTAAAAGGCGTAAACTAACTGAGTGTTACTCGAATTTGGGCGTTTCATTTTCAGGGTGAAGGTTTCACTCCAGCTACAGTGGCTAAAGTAGAACCTCCGCTGGAACACCAAAATTATATCAAGTAAGCAACCAGAAATGTTAATTGAAAATGACTCAGAATTGCATTCATCCGCATTCTAATGGATCAACGATTTTGATGCGAATCTAAGAATAATTTATCTTCCAATTGTAGGTTAAAATTGTGGGTTGAAGAGAAGAAGTTTTCCCCAAACAATCTTGTTTATTTAAATTTTATTTAATTAACGTCAAACATTTCACTTTCAGAGATTAAGATACGAGTACTAGTCAAATTTAAGCGGGAATTTCGTTATCATGTTTAGTAGGAGAGTGGGGGGCCCACCCGCTGTTCCATGAAATCCGTCTGAGCCTCCTCGCTCCCGTACCACACCCACTGCCAATCTTGTCCGCATTCAGTCCATACGAGAGCAATGAGTGAGCAACTGGTACCTAGTTCCGTTGCGCAACGGATTATTATAAGGTTTTAACAAACGAAGGAGTGAGACCTTCAGAAATTTTAACTCGTTTGCGGGTACAATTCGAGGATGAAACTCCGTCCAAAATCGGCGTTCTGGAATTGCCATCACAGAAGAAAATATTCCTGCAGCAAGGGAAATTGTGGAGAAAGACTGGCGTCTTACAGTTGACTGTCAACTTCTGGACAAAACAAAAGCTGCATAATGAAGCAAACGACGGCATTTCCCAATCAGAACCGTGATCCCCCTTCATGACAATGCAAGGCCTCACACAGCGCGTATAATTCAGGCCAAATTGGAGGAAATTCACTGGGATCAGCTAGAACATCCGCCATACGCCCAGATTTGTCACCGTGTTTGGAACATTGAAGGAAGCTCTAGGGGGTCAAAGGTTCAATAGCGATGAAGAGGGGAAAAATGCGTTTCAGTACAAGGAAACTATGTAGAAAAGTAATAAAATTGTTTTTAAATTCCATGGTTCTTAAAAAAATTATTATAAATAATTCCCGTTTATATTTGATTGACTCCGCGTATAAGTTGGTACCTTTTTAGTGTATAAGGTAGGCAGTCCAAAAGATGCCAACCTCTTACAGAGTTTAGGCGAAAACGTTTGGCACGAATTAAACAAACTTTAAATAAACAAAATTGTTTGGGCAAAACTTCTGTTCTTCAACTCACAATTGTTCGAGCAATAGGAAGAATGAAATCGAACTAATTTCAGGGCAATCTTAATCAAAATTGATTCAATGGATACCGTCTTGTTAACTTCCGGAAACATTAGGCCACTTCCAAAAAATGTACAGTGAATGATAATCACAAGAAGACGAAGAGCACGCCAATTAGAACGCAAACTATCTTTTAAATCAATTCTAACAAATTTTAGATTACCATCTCTCCAACGTACTCTAGGCAGGAGCTGTGCTAAATGATGGGTAAACTTGACGGAATTAGATGGTTTTATAATTAGTATAAGTATGTCTCATTGAATATATATTATAGGACAAGGTTGATGTTAATATTATGATATATTTTCATAATTCAGACAAGTGATTTCTTATTGAGTCGGCGATGAGAGAGCTTGAATTGATTTCGAAATTGATTACTTATTTTGAAAGATTAAAAAGTGAATCCGTTTCGGTTTCTTTCAAAGTAAATGACTGATCGGTTTATACAATAAGCGAATGGTTCATTTTTACGCCCACCTAACTTAATTACGAATGTACTGTAAATTTATCGTGACCTCTTCGCCGTGTGTGTATTTGTGATTGACACTTCCCGAAAATCATTCAGAAGATGTGCAGAATCTAGCTTACAGCTTAAAACTATTGTAGAGCAGCGCCTGTCCTTATTTTGAGCGATGCCCAAGATATACTATTTAAAGGGGTACCCCGCTGTTTGGCGCGACACAACCAGATACCCACTTTCTAATATCTATGGTCTAATTACCATCAGGAACTATTATGACAGTTAATATTTTTTGTGATTGATGAATTAATTGCTGCTTGAGGACGTTAACTGGCAATCGTAGAAACAAACTATAATTTAGATTTTTATATTGCGACACATTATGGGGAAAACGTTGTACAGTCAATTTTAATTTACTCTGAAACAATTACTGTAAATTTATATTTTAATTTAAAGATCTGGGCATCGAAAATTTAAAACATTTTTAAAATATTGGCAATCGTAGAAACAAACTATAATTTAAATTACTTTTTTCTATTGCGACACATTATGGGGCAAACGTTGAACAGTCAATTTCAATTTACTCTGAAACAATTACTGTAAATTTATATTTTAATTTAGAGATGATCTGGGCATCGAAAACTTAAAACATTTTTAAAATATTTTAGATTTACGAGTATACTATCAAAATACACCATTACATTTATTTAGCATTAATATTATTTGGCAGGGTAGATTTTAGTCTATAAAAATAAGCTATTGATTAATGTACCTTGAAGTAACTGCCAAATGATTTAAAATCTTTGATTGAAATACAAATTTGCAATATCTGCCCCACATTAAATTGAAATTAACTATACTTGGGTAACCTTATACGAATAGATTACGTAGCTACGGTTGTTACTTAATGTGTGACCTTATACATATATGCATGCATCCACTACAATCCATGTTTTTGATGACATTATCTCTAGTCGTGTTACCTGTTTGTAAGAATGAAAAGTAGTAATATAAGTAGAACTTGGGAGACCCGGTTGATTTGTCAAACCCTGTGCTACTTGTGTTAGTATTATAAATTGATTCGTTTCCTTAGAATTACTTGTGGTATACACAAGTCTATACTAGCAGACCTAATTTAATATGTACATGACGTATGCTTATTAGTGAATCTTTTTGTCTATGGCTAGTAGTATGCTTTGCAGTCTGTTGTAGCAAATCCTTGGCTCATTGATAAATGAATTGTGATGTCTTTTGCAAAGGCGTTGTAAAATCGATTCATACGACGCAGTCTCTACCTAGACAAGGCAAGCGTCTGCGAGGCTGCCCAATTAGATTCAATTCTAGAGATCATAATCACTGTTACGCGAAATCTCATATTTCTTTCTTTGATGCACCATAGATGATCCCATAAGCTTGATGCCATTACCGTCTTGTCCTGTTTTTTGCAGGTTTTTATTATGGTCTCTTTTAATTCGGCCTATTATCGCTGCGCAGATCTGGCTGTCTTGCAGTAACCAGAGATATCTGACTCTGGCAAGCATTTAGGCATTATGGTCCATTTAGATCGTGACGTGCAGAGAAACTATATACAACAAAATCTAAATGTGGGCGAAAAATCATGATTTTTTGCTCAATTGAAAGACGAAAATTATGTGTTTTTTGACTATACCTTGTCAAAATTTGTCTAAGATTGTCTAAATATTATGTATTTCTGGGTAGAACTTTTTTACTCAACTTTTTAGTTTATTCTAGATCAGCTATATCTGCAGTATTAAAAGTTATTTGTGCCCATGTTGCTAGATTTCATTATCGCACATTTATGGTATAAGTGACCAAGATTCGTTAATTCCCAACAGTTTGAGTTCTCAGTGAAGTTGCAAATGTCTTATTAAGTGAATTATCTATACTTGCGTATGACCAAGTTAGTAGGTACTAATGAAAATAATTGAAGCACAGTATATTTCGGTCAAGAACGAAAAAATTTGTAAACTACGGCTTTTCCATACATTTTTAAACAGGGTAGCCACCAAATTGAGAATACTAAAATAAATTTTTCCAGGTATAAAAAACATATTTTCATTCACCAATTGCGTTTGAAACATAAAAAGATCTATCGTCAGGTTTTTTATTATGCAAAATTTTATCCAAGGCGACGAGACGAAATTATAGCATATTTAATAAATGACGCGGTAAATTGAAAAATTGAAAATAACAGCACGAAATGTTTAAAAATTCCCTGATGTTTCCCTGATTTTTTCAGGTCGTTTGTAATTCCCTGACTTTTCCAGGTTTTCTATATTTTTCAGAGATGTGACATCCTGATTTGATAGACCGTTCTGTGATAAGCCACTTCCTGTCAGCATCGGGATCGATGCTGAAAAATATGGGCTGTCTCGAAAAACTGAGATTAGCATTTTTTTCTATTTTGAGGGGTGAAGTCCTGTGAATTTTGTTTATAATTTGTTACATGTAGGTCTGTCCTTTTTGTTGGTAATTGGGTAATTAAAGCCAATTGTTTGACTTCGATTAAAAAGCAACCTTTGTCTGACCCGTGTTTTGGTTTCATTCTGTAGGGCGGTTGTAAGACGTTAATCTTCAAATGTCATTGACGTTGTATAGTAATTTTCATTCATAAGACGTACCAGTTCAAAATTGACCTTGTTCTAGATCAAAATTATTTGCTCAGTATGAAATTAAAATTCTGTTCATTCTCAAACTTACATCGTTGCTTTTTTATTATCTTCTAATCTCTCGCCCTTGAGGTAACCGACTTTCCGAAAAATTAAAGCGTTCTATTTTTTGAAACCAGTCCTTAGAAAGTGGCGAAAAACAAAAAAGGCTGTGTTGAAAAATGCGATCTCGTTCAATATAGTATTTTAAAAGTCAATTAAAGTTTTTGTTACATAAGAATACATACAGTCAAAAGTAATAAACCCTTAATTTTTAATGTACAAAAAGGCCCGAGACGTTCGAAACAATCTAGAAGCAAAACTTGATTATTGGTAGAATAAACGTAACAGGTGAGGAAGCGAGCTCAGAATTACTTTCCAAGCGAATTAACATAAGTCTTAATACATACAGTACCATTCCATTAAACTATTAAACACTTAGAACGGACTTAATTTGTCTATCCTTGTCCCACACGTGCCACTGTAATCCTTTGATACAATTATACATGACAATGCGTATTTAATTCTAAAAAAGGCACTCAGAGAAATTGTATTGTGCAGAAAACCGCATTTCTGAATAGAAGCAAAAAGGGCCCAATGAAAATTGGAATAAAATGGAATAAGGGTGCATCAGCCCTAGAATATAAGGGAATAGACAAAAATACTGGTTAGAAATTAGAAAACGCAAAACGTTAAGGGTTAATGTGAAATTATACGAGTATAACGATCTCGAGAGGTGCTGCCATCACCTACCCTTGCGAAATTTCGCTGAACTACTCGAGTCGTCTACGGCGTGCTCGATTCAAATCATTGTAGCATAGCCATGTGGTAAATTGTCTTTCCCGCAAAGGAAACCGCAATTGTTTCAAGTTTTTTTTTAGGAAACGTTTGTTTATCGCATATAGATGTTTGATTAGTGGCATTTAAAGGATGCTTAAAATAAACTGAAGATAAAATATTAAGTTCGATATTTTAAAAGTTTCGAAGTTTTACATAAGCTAATGTCAATGTGGAAATTATTACGACATATAAAAAAGGCTTTTATAGTCATTTTACGATGAATTTTGAGACGCCCGTCTGATTCTAAACTTTATTTACAACCGATGTAATGATAATGTACGTTTATAAACAATCAAAAACGTACCCCACTATAAAATTACGACTTGGTGACATTTTTTATGAAATGTTATACGGGCTATTTCGAAAAATATATACGCACTAAAGTCCCACTAAGTGCTTATTAAGAACTTAATAGGCCCTAAATATCACATAGATAATAAAACCTAATTTTATTTTACTGCTACAATGTTGCTTGTAAAAGTTTTTTTTATTCATTTGTCGATATTCGAAGTGGAAACTCCCGAAGACAATTTAATAATTATAAAGGGCTCCTATTTGGGCCGTGGAACTAATCAGTAAGTAGTAGAAGTTCTAATTTTGGATTTTTTTGACATTCGGACGGAAATGCTTGAGTATCAATCTGGTCACGGAACCATATTGTGCAAATATTTCTGCGCGCTACTGCAAAGGGTAGCAAGAATTAAGATTGAGCTGCTACTGAGAGAAATAAATAACGAACGTAGTTACAAATTGTAAGAGCAAAAGAAGCAGTTCTAAATTTCAATATTTTTAAAAATGTGATAAATACATCTGACAAAAATTTCGCTAAGTCGGGAATCGAACTCCAGCCCTTTAAGTATGTTCCTAATGCGCCTAACCTTGCGTTATCGAGCTTGCTTCACGGTTTATCGGAGTTCGAGTTTCATTCGAGCGAATTATTGACCCTACCACATTTTTAAAAATATTAAAATTTATAATTCAATAGTTCCTACAATATTAAGGTAATTTATGGAAGCTAATTGGCTTTTTCATCAAAGATGAAACAACCAAGTAATAAATGATGCTATTTAAAAAATCGATTAAGGGCGTGTCATCTCTATCAAATATTAGGACACTCGGATAGATGAACACCTAGCGAGTGTAGTTTCACAACGTGGAGTAAAAAGGAATAATAATCCAATTATAACTAAGGAGCATATTTTACTCATCAAAGATGAGCAATCCGAAGAGAGCAAATGCTTCGGATGATATTAGATATGCCGAAAGGTTCCGTCTTCTTCCTCTCTGCGGTAGAAATACTCATTTTTTGGAAACTAAGACTCATCCAGTGATTTTTTGACACTCCATCTTTATGAAACCTTTTTCTATTAAAAAATTTTGCATGTGGGTAATTTAGGAATTCCTATAACTAAGCTACATTTTCTTCCGTTGTCGTGCGTTTTTCTGAAAGTTCCGTGTTCAAGTTTTTCAGTTGTTTTAAACTAAGTGGTTTGGATGGGTTGTCCAAGCTTTCTTCTTCAAATTTTCATAAGTAACCCACTTTTCTACCCCATTGATGAGATTTCCAAAGTTGGTCATCTTATTAGTTACTTGTGTGATACTTGTGTACAAACCCAAGATGTTAGATATGGCGTGGTACCGTCAGGTTATTTAGCCGATGATAAACACAGGCCTTCTTCCAAAAATGTTTTGACGATTATCATCGATGGTTGGAAGTCTTCAAATATAAATGTCCTTAAATTTATCCAAACATTTTCAGAATCTGCGTTTGCTCCAAAATCTTTTGATAAATTCCCCCATGCTTCTGCAGAACTTTTCCATGGTAATATTAATATGGAACACGCTTTGTTTACAGATACCTTTCGTTCATTAGTTGTTAAATATTGATGATGAACCGTTTCGATGAATTTTATTAATTGTCAAGTACGAGTTCTGGAGGTCCTAACTTTTTCTCAGGATCGGAAGCACATAGAAACGTGAGAGTTGCTGAAAAATACGCGGCTATTTGTGGGGCTGGGGCGCCGTCGTGTCGCAAAAGTACTGAAATACTAATAGCGACATATAAGTTTGAAGAATAGCGTGTGAATATCAAATTCCTTAACACCCACCGAAACTTATCGAAAATTGAGTGAAGTTAGCCAAGCAACATTTGGTCACATGACACGATTGTGCGAGTGGAACAAATGGCTACGGGAGACGGATAATTGCTTGTGGAAAAATTCGTTGGTTCTGGTTTGTTGGCAATAACTTTGAAGTGGTTGACCATGCTTCGCACTCATCAGACCTCAGCCCTAACGATTTTTGGCTTGAACGTGGTCGTCCATTTTCGAGTCATTTTCGCGCGCAAGACAATTCTAAAGAAGCATTTGCGACAGCCGTGCAATCGTGGCGTTAGTGTTGTAAAAAATGTGATTACTTTGAGAAATGGTTGTAGCTTTGGTTTTCAAAATAAATCAAGAATGCACCTGGGGTAAAAGTATTATAAAATGTTTTCAATCCGGACAGAAAATTTTGCAAAGAAACGTGCGAGAAGAGACAACCTGAACAACTTTTACATGAAGGGAACAAAAGTTGCGAAGCTAGAAGATTTTATCTCCATATTCATCTCAGTGAAAAGACAGTGCGAGGCACCCGCGCGCAGGAGGAGCGGAGTACGATGCCCTGTATGTGCTAACTAAGCTTTGACACTTTTATATCATGTAATCAACTCAACGAAAGCGTTATTAAATGATGGGAAAGAACTTTACTCCATGGTATACGTATGATGTGGAATACCGAGGTATCTGTCTGTTTTTCTAAAATAAATTCGTTTTAGGTAAAATATTTTAGAACTGCTGTTGCGCAAAATCTTCAAAAGATGAAAAATGAAAACATTTTGGTTAATGCGTCCACACGAAATATGAAAAATCGATCCTTCTTGTTACTTAAAAGAAAATAATTTAGGTAATTTGAGGTACTACTAGGTACAAATGTCACCGTCATTGTGGATCATGCGCATTTGTGTTTCAACAAAACGTGCGCACTCATAACAATTTCGGTAGATCAATGGCAATCTGCAATTTATTGAGCTTGGTCCACAACGATGAAATGTGGAAGACGCTATCTATGGAGTATGTGATCTAAGGTATTCACCAAATACGTTTAATAGCCAAAGAAGAACTAGAGAGCAACAAAGAAACCTTTTGGTAAAACAATCCGTAAATATTTAAAAATTCATTTGGTCACATTTTTAGCACCGACTTGTTTCTAGGCTTTCTGGTCAAAATCAGTGACATTAAAATGTTAGTTTTTGCTTATTTGTATTTACATTGGTTCGGGCGAGCAAAATATTTGCGTCACGAGCGTTATACAAATGCAGGATCGGTTTAAATTATCCAGACGCTGAACTTCCGCGCTTGTTCCGTCAAGTCTCGCTCGCCCAGATTAGGACTGACCTGTCTTATTTGCTTTTGATTAAACCTTTGCCGTTCAGAATTTACGTGCTCGTACCATTGGAGTGCCATGTTTACTAGAATTCCTGTGACTAAATGAGTTACACATTTTCCTGGTGACCAGTGCATATCTTCGCATGTAGGTACGCCAAAACGCCGTGGCCACATTCCTTGAAGTATTTTCTTTGAATCTATTATAAAGGATACTATGTTTTCCGATTTCCTTCCTTGGGTTAAAATCGGTGCGTTGGTGTGTTGATAACTTTGGGCAACCATAGAGCTTTTTTATTTATTTATTACTTAGGAGTTTCATTTTTTCGGCACTCGATCTTAAATGTGGTTTTAAAATGTTTTTTTAGAATTCCTTACCTGTTATGAGGTCGATAAAAACTAAGTCACGCATACCAGCGACAGAGTAAGATTTTCTTTCGCAAAAGCCCCGTTGGTTTTTCTTCAGATTATTAACAACCGCCACTTACTTTCGTCTACAAAAATAACATTATCGATGTCTATAATGGTAGGGAAAAGTTAGGTTCGATGAGTCCTGAGTACATAAACAAGGTGTGTTCTGGAACACATTTATTTACATTTTTTGCTGACCATGAAATCTTCGGCGCGAGGCATTTTGCAAAATGTAGTCTAATAAGAAAATGCATACAAATTTTCCGCGCAATTCGCTTTGCTTAACTACGCTCTTCTATATCTGCAGCAACACTTTACTTAAAACTCAAATAAACGAAAGAATGGAATGCGATGATGAATCAGTTTATCCCAGATTTAGCATACTGCTAATATCGCACAGAAGTAGGTTGGTAAACAGAAGTCGCCTGGTTTCCCTCGTTAAAGAACATGGAACTGTTCGAAGCTCTAAAAAGGAAGGGTTTCTGTGTCCTTGTAGGCGTGGCGCTTTTCTTCTTGGAAGAGGCAGGTTCTCGTTCGCACCATATAGTTCGACACTGATGAGGGTTTGGTACGCTGGAAGAATAGGAATGTTTCACGTGCTTAGCGTACTAGAATGTTGAATAATTTCAGAAACATTAAAAAAAGCCGACTGAAAAACTAAAACTGCGATGGAAGAAGAATCAGCAAAACTTAGGCAATTCGAGTTTTTGTACAAAATGCATGGAAAAATGCGAATTTTAACAAATTATGGAAGAGGGCCACTTTAGCAAACTGTTTTCGCAATTACAGTCACTATGATCCTTCAATAAAAATTGTGACGGGTAAACAAGATTTCAGATTAAAAATTGCAATGTGTTCATGATTGAATGCGTTAGATATTTTATAGTAGCGTCATGTAGAGCTTAAAAGGATCAAAAGTGTAACCATAAACCTAGGGCTATTTATACATCTTGGATGCTGTTAAGCAGTTTTAAACAAAGCTTGCTGTTTGAAGTTTTTGCAGTTACGGGAATCTATTAACAAAAATCGTCTTTACTTGAATGAGGAGATAGATTTGTTACATTTCAGAATAATTTTCGCAACGGAAAAAATAGTTTTAAAATCTTAAAACGATGGCGAAAACAGAGAAATAAATAAAATACAAAATGCTATTTGGGAGGGAAAAATAATAAAGGCACATAAACATTGAATGTTATCACCCAACATGATCTCGTACGCACGCGGCCACGAGGTGTTAATTCAGTTATAGCAGCCGGTCGAAATTCCAATAGTTTAACTTCGGAAGTTTGACTGCCAAGTTGGTGTTTGATCTCTACCGTACTAAACAACGTGTAAGCATGTAGTTCAAAGTTTTGTTGTCACATTCCTCTATACCAAAAGAGATGTGTTAAATTTCCATAATATGTTTCTATAAGAAGATTACTCCCAATTTTCATGCAAATTTAAAATAAAATTCATCGTCTTCCCCCGTTTTTATTTTTGTTATATAAATAAATGACAGTTATATTTGGACGGCACTGAAACTATGATTTTTGTACAAATTCCAACACGTTTTATTGAACTCCTGTATCAACTCCTTTTTAATAATGGGAGGTACATATATCCGCTTAATTGAAACTTTATCAACTTTGTTTTAAATCAATTGTTCATATCAGTTTCTGTTAATGAGAGTTTTAGATATAATTTAAGATAACTCAGAAATACTGATAATTAAAATGTTATTAATTATTAAGGTCTATTTCCATCCTGCTCTGATCACAAAAAAGTATTTAAATTAAAATTGCAAAAATTTAAGACCCTGCTTAATTATCAATAAACAAACATAAGCCTCTCGTTAATGGTTCATATTAAAATTTTAAGTAGGCGTTGTTGATGACCTTTAAGTTTTAAATTTGAAAATCTGCTAAACTTACAAGTTTTAATACTTCACGATTTTATCAATGAATGAAAGAATCTAAAATTAATTCCAAATTACAAAAGAATCTTTTGTTGGATCGAATCATTTTTTTATCGGCGATCTTTATTTGCAAAGCAAGGTTAAATTAACAATAACGGCAATGAAATTAAACATATGTTAGAATAAATGAATAACAAAAAAAATCGACTAAATATGCGGCAATTAATTTTTATTTATATAACAGAAAAGTCCTTTGTAATCACCATTATTTTAATTGTTTCTATTGTTTAAGGTTGGCTATATTTTTTATTGTATCCTTATCAAAAATCAGGATACTGATTAAATTCAAAATTGCCTTGTCCAAATTTTCCCTGAGGTTGTTATGCTTTAAAATAAAGCGCAAAGTACACAATTTTTGTCAATAGGTTTTACCTTGTCCCAAGTTACTATTTTTAAATTTGGAGATAGATTTATGGTTGGAAATTTTGGAAATAATTCAATTGCTTTAGATGATATTTAACAATCGAAAGTGCTATTTTCAGGCGCCCCACTTATGAGACAGCCAGTCTAGGTGTAAAATTGTATACTGCTAAAACAGTTAAGTTTGAGAAGAACATGTTTTGAAACCCGATTTCGGAATTCAAAATATTGAGTTTGCAAAAAATGTGGCATGGTCGATCGGATATTAGAAATGTCATAAAAGCGGAAGATTAAAGCTGCATCCATCTTCAGTGATCACATAAAACTAAGTGACTTGCTTGCTAAAGCGGGAATCGGTGACCTCAGCTGCGCAGCTGTGCATTAGTCGGAAAAGTGACCTATTGTTTAAATGACTGATGGGACCATTAAGATGGGAAGGATAAGCGGAAATCGGTTAAAAGAGTCTACTATGTATGAGCTGCAGTTGCGCAATGTAAATAGAAGAATGACCTCTCTGTTAAAACGAAGACCTTCTGTTATTGTTTACAGTAGCCTATGCGGGAATCGGTTACGTAACTGATTAGAAAGATGTTTAATGCGGAGAGGCTGCTATATTAGGGAATTAGTTATTTATGACCTGTAGCTGTGCAGCTCTATTGCGTTAGTTGAAGTACGGCCTATGTGTTAAAATCTAGACCTCTACTGTTGCTTAATATGGAGAGTTGGTTAGCGGGAATCGGTTAAAATCGAGTCTATGTTTATGACCTCCAACTACACAGTTGTACTGCATTGATTGCAGAGTGGCTTATCAGTTAAAATGGAGTCCATAACTGTCAAAGGTTAGAAAGGTGGCTAGTGCGAGTCGACTAAGTGGATGTCGGTTAAACGGGAGTCAATCGTTTATGACCTGCAGCTACGCAGCTGTCCTGGGTTAGAGGTTAAAACCGAGACTTCTGTTGTTTAAAATTGGACTCACTGTAGATATTTGACTTACACCGACTTGTGCAGAAAAACAGTGAGAAAGATTCTTTATTTGTTAGAGAACATATATAGATTCAAGTAGGTACTGCACCAGATCCGGTAGGGATACAAATACAAATAACCTTAATTTTAGTGTATCTCACAATTAGAGACGCACACAAGTGGGGGTTCAGTTGTCCCTAAAATTTAGCAAAATTATACACAGCGAATATATGAAACATTCAAAAATCCTTTCGGCGCTCGGCTATACCGCCCCAAAAAATATGCGGAGCGCGCCCCTGCTAGCAGTATTAAAATAGATTAAAATTATAATTATATTCCGTTTCTTAAAAGTGTTATGTAAGCCTCCATATATTAAATAAAAAAATCAATAGTTCTTATTCTTAAAGGATTGTGATAAAAATAGTTTTCTAAAACAGCCTTATATGTTGATCGTTTTCGACTTTGGGTTCAATTTTAATTCAGCTCGTTGACAAAAAGTGTAATGAAGATTTAGGCATAAGAGTGTTTATCCAGCATTATTTTTCAAAAACGCCAAAAAGACTCTATTCATCATATACAGGGTGAGCCTTTAAGAATGGGAAATCTCTGAACTATACATAGTAAACACCAAAATATGAAGGTTTAGCCCAACATGCCATTATAAAAATATTGCTGGTTTAGGAGATGCACGGTGTTCAAGATGAAAATTTTTTTCTCAAATTTCTCACTAACTTTTTTATTTTTAACAGCATGCACATGAAATTCGGTAGTTTTAGGTTTTCTGAGATGAGAAACACGAATTTCTAACGTATTTTGTGACTAGTCATAGAGGGCGCTAATGGCACCCTGTTACTTCAGTAAATTATATCACATCTTCTTTATCCATTGCATAATGGTTAAAACAAGATAAAAATCTGAAAGCGCGTTAAATTTTACATAAAGAATGTACTCTTTTGTAAATTGTCTAACTCTATCGTTTTTTGCGTAATTCGTTCTTAAAAGGATCTATGTTTTCTTATAAAATTTTTAATTAATTAAATAATCAAAGTTGCCTTAACCATTAATGTTGCATTATTTATTTTATCAAGAAGTCATTTGTCAACATTAACAAATTTATGTATTTAGTAATATTTTCACCCTTTTTGTGATTTAATTTTAGTAGTTCGGTACTTTTAGTGAAAATAGTGGCCCGTATTAAAAAAATGCCACGGCATAACGATTTTTCTAACAGTGAAATGCGTGATATGATTTGTTGTTTTGCTCAGTCAAA
>JAHWXV010436236.1:0-11824 GCA_024586415.1 Phrixothrix hirtus
CTTCCTGTAACAATTCTTGCACTTTTTGGACATGATGTGGGTGCAGTAGATTACGTCTGATAACCCAGTACAGAGAAGTATGTGATAAACCAGTTTGTCGATATAAATTTCTAGTACTAATATGTGCTTCATCGCCAGTTGTGTCTAAAATATGTTCTTCATCTTGTTCACTTATTTTGAAATAGCACGTTCTCGTTTGTTACCGAAAAACTTTCCTGTTTCTCGAGCCTGTCTTTCAACATTGTAAAGTATTTCTCTATGGGAGATAACACGATTAGGAAATATTCGACTGTATTCTTCAACACTTCTTCTGCAATTTCCTTCGCAGAAACTTAACACTAATAGTATGTCAACTTGTCCGCTAACCGGAAACTTTCCGGTCATTTTCAAAACACTCAGCAAACAACTACTACAGTTTGATACCTTTTTCTCTTGATTGTCAAGTTTGACGTCTATTTCATAGCACACTTTTAAAATTTCGATGATTTTAAATAGCATCGCTAAAATACGTGTTTTTATTAATTCGGATCTGCTTGAAAACAACAAAGTTTTTCGAAAAATAACAAGAGTAAGAAAAGTTTTAGAATTAAATGCTCCATAAAATAGCATAACAATTTTCTGAGTCCGCCAATGGATTAGAAAATTCTGTCACATTTTAGAGGTGCATCATCTCTTATCAGTCCTTTAAAATGCTTTGATTAAATTTTACTTACTATCGATTAATGCTCTTGCTGCTCTCACATTTTGTACAAAATTTTGTTTTTTTAAGTTCAACTATAATTAATATATTGATGTTTTTCTAAATTTGAAACCCATGAAGACCTATAACTTCTCAGGGATGCAAATTTGTATCAAGGTAAGTTGCGTTAAATCATCATATTTTTGGTTCCCCTGCATGCCACTGCTCTGTGTCGGTTCTTAGGCGAAACACCCTGTATATTAAAGGGTTTGTTTTGACGTACATTCCTTTACAAATTATGAAAATGGTGCAAGTGTTTGAAGCTGCAACTAATTTTCTATCAGGATCTTCAGACAAAAATGATAATTTCGATGATTCGACCTTTTTGTCTATGTTCGCTGTTTGTTAAGCATCGATCCACTGTGCATCGGTTCTTTTTACGTAGCATACTTCACTATTATGAGATAAAATTATTGAATTTACCGGAAAAACCTAACGAGATGTGAGTTTCACTTAAGTGTTTCACAAAATTCAGGAAAGAGCTTCGGAATTCACCATTTCGTTACACTATCTCAGTCGATATCATTGAATTAACAGTTTTAACGTGCAAAGTTTTGGAGTTGATTGAGATAAACTAATGATTCAAAACTACCCCAAAGGGAAAAATTGCACGGGGTTAGATCACATGACCTAGATGGCCATTACTGGTCACCACGAAGCAAAATAGGCATATATAGGAAATCCTCATAAAACATAGCAGTTTTTCTTGGGAAGTGTGATAAGTAGCAGGGTTTTGCTGAAACAGTTACCGTCAAATATCTATTGCATCGAAATGAGGCCACAGAAAATCTCGTATCATCCTACGGCATTGGTATCCATAACTGTGACAGCCTGTCCTACCTCATCTTCAAGAAAAATAATGATCAACGACACCACCCACTTAATATCCATACCAAACCGTCACTTGATATGGATGCACTTCCCTTTCTTGAACGGAATAAAGTCTTTCTGATCCCCAGATACGCCAATTTTACTTGTTCCCAAATCCTTTTAAGTGAAGGTGTACCTCGTCGATGAAAATAATTTTCGTCGCAAAGCCGTCATTATCGTCTTACCTTTTCAGAACTCAGACAAAAAAATTTCCCCTCTTCTGGTGAACGAACGGTCTCAATTCCTATGTTAGCTGAATTTTATGGGGCTGGTAATGAAGAACATGCACAAGCACTCGCTTCAATGAGGAATATTTTATTCTAAATTCTTGGAAATAGCGAGGAATCTATTTCTTTGAACGAAAATTCACACTGCTACAAACCAGTGCAGTATTTTCAAAGGACCGGGTAGAGCGAGGACGTTCAGAATTTTTGATATTGACTGCTGAACTTGTTTCACTGGACTTTTCCATAAGCCTGCCCACTGTTCATTAATTATGTGCTTCAATACATCCCAGAATCGCATGAAGTTGTCGGACAATACCTGCATAACATTCTCTATTTTGATAATGCGTTTTCGCAATTAGTACACGTTGCTTAGTTGTAAAGCGTTACATGATTACACACAAAATGAACTCTGACCGTTAACAGATGTCAAGTTCATACAAAACGGTGTTGATAGTCAAGAAATAACAAACTGGCAAGCGATTCCAAACAGGCGTGAATTTTTGATCCCCCATTATTACCAAGAAACTTTGTTGCTCGAATAAATATTTGTGAATGGATTGTCAACAAGTTAAACAATAACAAAAACTTTGATGTCACTGTTTACATCGAGGAGGCCTGGTTTAATCGTGCTGATTATATAAATAATCATATGAGAATTTGGTCACCAGAGAGCATACACGAATCCATAGAACTAAATTAAGCCTGAGGGTAAAGGTTTTATGCTGACAAATTTTCGGCACTTTCTTTGAGGAAAACGTAGATACAGATTTTTATGTTCACCACATGTTGACACCGTTTACTGGGCAACTGCTTAATAATAACCCTACTCGCGATTATGTTCAGCAAGGCAAAGCTACCGCACACACCGCATATCAAACTATGAATTTTTACGACAATATACGACTATAAACTAAGTTATCGCGTTTTATGACCTTAGCGCTCTCCGGGTATCTTTTTGGTACCTCATCTGAAGCATTACGTTTAGTGGAATAATCCATCAACCTGCAACAATTAAGAAATGCAATTTCTGATGAAATCCATGCAATTTCTCGAACTGTTTTAAATATTGGATCGGAAAATTTGAACAACCGAATGTGTTTGCCAGTAATGTGAAAGCCGGTAGTTTGAGCATTTAATATAACATTTTTTCTGGTTTTGAATTTTAATACACATGTTCATTCAAAACAAATTCAATGACATTTAAAGCTCTTGTAGCACAGTCGGATTGTACAGTTACTTTGAAATTGTCATCAACACAAAACAAAAATTACACGTAATGTTTACGTACGTGCTCTCAAAAATTCATTGTTTTCGTTGATTATACTTTTATTGTTCTCTCTCTCCCTCTGTGTGTGTGTGTGTGTGCGTGTGTGCGTGCGTTTGTGCGTGCGTGTATGCTTACATGTGTACAAGCGTGCATGCGTGCGTGCGTACGTGCGGACGTGGTGCGCGTGTCAGCGTACCAACTTGTGTGTGTGTCAGTGCGCTGTTACGCGTTCAAAGCTATCGTTTTGTTTCCGATTACTTTTCAATTTTTAATGTGATGAATTCTAATTTGCTACTCTTTTATACTCCTAATATTGATGTCCACCAGGTACTATCAAAATTTTCTATTTATTTGGAATAATTTTAATTCGAGTTATGCGAATTTGATAAGATTAAAAGCAAAATTGTTGTCCAGCTGGAGATGCCAACTATATGTGTAACATTTGATTTATTGGCAACAATAAATTCTAATTACGCTCTAGCGCATTGCATTAATTGCTGTCTTTTAATTTCGAATGCTGTCAACGGTACCGATAGTTCTGAAACAGAGTTAAGTTCGTGACGCCGCTGTCTGTGCATGAAAGTACTCTTTTTAATAATTTAATTAATACTCTTGTATGTCGCCTATCTACTAATAGCACAAAGGTTACTTACCAAAAAAGCTTTGGGTGCTAACTCGATGCGTTGACCAAGAGCACAAGACCCTTAGCCTGTATTGTATCCTGGTTCCCGTCGAAAAAAATACGTACAAGGACTCTCTCACAAGATTGAGCTGTGGAAATGTAGTGATTACGTCGGTTTATTTTTTCCTTTCATATTGAAGATTGCAGTAAATAATTAATAATGTCGAAAGTGTTGATGCTTTAATGGAATAACAGCTTGAATTCATAGAGAAATATGAACTGATGAAATACTAACGGTTGGCAGATCTAAATAAGGGAGTCGCACACGCACAATTTTGATAAATACCGTTCCAGATATATTTCCTACTTTAAAGTAGAACCATCTAGGAAGACTCATCCATTACTCACGTTATGTTCTTGCATTTATTTACACCATCTCACCACAAATTTTAGCTTACTGTTGTCCATCATTTCGAGCCTTCTTCATTCGGGCTGCTATTCAAATTCAATCCTTGTTCATACATTGTGTCTTCTAATTTACAGCTACTGACTACTACTCCGGAACTTCATCCCAGGGGCAAAGTCATAATTTATCAACGAATATGCTTTGATTTATAATTTACCGAATCACTGATTACTACGGATAGATTATAAGGATAGCATTTACTTACTTCTAGCCCACTTATCTTGTGATTATAAGTAAACTGATGCGTAATTGGGCTCAATCGCGACGTTTATGTACTAGCATTTTACATTATACCTTATTTGTATAAGGAAATTAATGATCAGGCCGACTATTGTCAGTCCGATATCAGCTATCGCATGTTTAAGTACCTAAGATTGATGCACTCCATCACTTTTAGCCTAAAGTGTACTAAGAAAGATCAATTATTTGCGTACATATGTTTAGGTATTTACATAAATGTACTAACATTACTATTCGTATTATTGTGTTAACTATAAAGATTAAGTTACCAAGTTCTATAGGATTTAGGTCGTTTAAGCTCACATTTCCCTCATTCACTTATGGATCTCGGTATGGATGTTGATTTCGTATAGGCTTTCCTGTATCAGCTAGTAATTTGTCTAAGAATATAGTACCTGTCCTGAGACTCGGGATTAGTAAAACAATGATAGCGCGCTAAAGATCCATTCTAGAGAAATGGTATATGATTACTTACCAAGCCTAAATTTTTCTCTTATGTACTCATGATATTTTTAAAAATACTGTTGATTAGTAAAAAGTTCTAATTCATTTAATATACGAGGGGAAACGATAAGACTTCCTTGTTTTCTGCTACATAATCGGCTTAATTCAAATTCAATTAAATTTAGTACACTAACTCAAGTTAGGAGGCGCTTGAATGCTTAATCAGTTCCTATTCATGCTTATGCTGGGTTTAATCAAAAATAATTTCCGCCATAAATTATAACTCTCGCTTTAAGTCCACTTCTTGGATATTAGTGCTGATTAAGTGTCTAAGAACAATAACTAATTGTTTACATACGGCGAAGTCAAAACAACTACCACTTAACGCATTGTGTCAATCATATCGGCGCTATTGATATTAGCTTATTTAACATCACAACCTGCGCCGACCACTACATAATGGTTCCTGTTCAAGTAAGTTCGTTCATCATTTTATATACAGGACATGTCATTATTCTTGGCAGGTGCGACTAGAATCAGTGGCGGCTGCAATTGGCTATTTTCATATATCGGAAAATGCACAATTTTTTTTGGCACAATGAAAGTAAATCATCGTAGAAATTCGTTTTTAATAATATAACATTCAAAAATAATCAGAAAGTTGTTAAAAATACTTTACAAATTTGAAATGTTTATAAATTCTATCGCAATATCAAAAACGTAACGCGGTTGGTCGTGACGTCACGAGCCAGTAGACAGTAATGCACCTGTTAGTTCTCTATAGACGTTTACGATAATTAAACCACTCCACACCGGTAGAAATGTCTTATCTTCGTTTTATCATAAAAACTATTAATGCAACATATAGAAGGAATACGGGATCGGTATGAAGCGGTTTAATTATCGTAAACATCTATTATACATTAACACAATATCCAACATATTCGATCCACTGAATAGTTTTGTAAAACTTGCTTTAACGTTAGTAATCGTACAGAAACAGTTTATTAAGCTATTTAGAATAATGAAGAAAGAATATGTGAAAGTTACATGCAAAACTTGCTCATAGTGAACATTTTTATGGGACAAGAATTTCTTAAATTGATACGCGGTTCAACTTAGCATAAATCAGAGACGCGATGGATTGCACAAGCATAAATAAATGAATCATGATACTATTGTTAAAGTAATGGTATCACGAAATTAATACCGTTTCTTATAAAAAAATTAGTTAAATACTGCAAAATTGTTTTTAAAAGTCTTAACTACTTATTTTAATTAATTAGGTATTATTTATTTTGTAGATCATAAAGACAGTTCTATGGTGATAATACTATAGGATATGTACAAATTACAATTCATCTATATTTAACTACAAGAGTCAGTCAAACTTAAACGGGAATTTTTCTTAATTATTTTTCTGAGAACGACAACTTTAATACTTTTCTACACCTTTCTACATAGTTTCCTTGTAATAAAACATATTTTCAAAGTATTTTGGAAGTTTCTTCATTCTATCATTATAAAAAGATTAAGATTGAGTGTCTAACCAATTGCGTACAAAGAGTTTAAGTTCTTCATCGCTATTGAAGTTCCGACCCTCTAGAGCTCCTTCAATGATTCAAACAGACGGTGGTCACACAATGACATGTCCGAACTGCATGGCGGCTGTTCTAGCTGATCCCACATCGCCAAATGGGAATTTCTCTGATCAGGAAGAACAAGTCGCGGAGCCTATCGAGTTGAAATCTTTGAGATGGGTAATTGAATGTGCACTCCCGTAACTTAGACCCACTGAAAAAGCAATATCGTGAACCGTGAGACGCCTGCGTTCCTCCATAATCTCCTTTACTGCACGGACGTTTTTTTTAATGATAGTAGTTCGAGTACGTCGACTGTGACTCTGATTTTCCACTACTTTCCGTCCTTCAGAGTAACGTTTGTGCTATTGATATACGCGTGTTTTGGACAGTTTCATCGTCTAATTCTCCCGCAAAGAAATGTCTGAAAAATTCTTACTCCTTCTTTTGCCAGAAACTTTATAATAATGTATTGCACAAGGGAACTAGATACGTATTGCCCACTCATTGCTCTCGTATGGACATAATGCGGATAACATTTGCAGTTGGTGCAGTAGAGGAGTGGGAGGTCTAGATGGAATCCGTAGAAAAGCAGCTCGGTCCTCCCTCTCTCCTACTGGGCTTGATAACAAAATTCCCACTTAAATTTGAATGGCCCTCGTATAAGCTATATTATAGCCTTAAAGATATTGACGAATGGTTTATTTTACAAGTTCATATCGTATGTTCGATGTTCTACTAATGCATATCCAACATCTTTTGCAAATGTTATAATAATTTGTCTTCAATCAGGGAAGAATTATTGATATGTGTATTTTTTTTGATTAGCACAATTGGAATATCACAGAATATCTTCTAATTTCTCGTTAAGCAATGGAGCACTGTATATATGGCTATGTAAAACTGCACTTTAATTAAAAACTGGAAATGTCCTTAATTTTCTTTAAAGAAACTTTGAAATATTTTGTAATTTAATAATGAAAACAGAACATTGCTAAGTTATCTAACTTTAATATCTAAAAGTTGATTCCCATCGCTGCAGGCATATCTTCCTTTTAGAATAAATTTCAAATGCCTACCACTTCAAATTCATTGTATAAACTTCTGCTTTATTAAAACTTTAGTAAACCTTATACCTTTTGATAAATACAAAACCCCTATTCATTAAGTAAATAAATTCAATTTCAGAACCTAACATTACCGAGTGATTTAATGATTTATAAAATTTGCAAAGAGTGAGCAAGTCTACATGTTCATAAATGTAAAAATATTTTTAGAAAGGAATCCCTAACTCTGCAATCCGGAAAAGTTTTTGTCACATATCTAAAATTGTGACACATTTATCCTACAATTTTACGATATCCTGTAAAATTGTCCATGCTACATCTCAGCAAGCAATTTTGTTTAAAGTAACGATATCAGCGATATTTGGGATACATTCATTGTATATGCGGTTTCAAAAACCATAAATGAGACCATTTTATACAGCCGAAAAATAAATTCAGTAATAAAGATTGACCCCACAATGCTATTTTTGCATTTTATATCTTTTAATCATAAAATGTACCAAATATAACTTAATAATCTTTAAACAAATTTTATAAATTTAAGTACTGTGTAATTCCTTTGCAGAAGTTTGAACGAAATTTGATGGAAAATTAAATTTTAGATTTTTGGATTTATTACTAAGGTCAATTACTTACATTAGTTACTACTTAGTGTTCAAAATGAACCAAATGCATTAATATAATTTGATATTTAGTATTTTGTAGCGTTCAAAGTAATAATAATAGATTAGCTTTGAAACAATTGGCAATAATTATTTCAAAGATACTGTGTTTATATATCTGTTAGGTGACGGTGTAAATGTTTCTGCTGCTATTCAATAAAAGGATTTCGGTACTACTTTTAAGGTAATATTGATTTACGCATTCTTAAGTATTTGTTGTTTGTTGTTGCCAAGAATCGGTTGAAAAGGAATTAATTAGAAAGTAGAAGGTGTATTGTTAGCCTCAAGGATTAGTTCTTAACTTTCAAAAAACATTTTATATTAACTGTTTTAATTTTCCAACTTAATACACTGAACTAGTTGTTTTTTTAAATAAAATTGATAAAATAGTATATTTAGTTATTTGTTTAAAACATTTTAGTCGTCACAATGATTTAGATAATTGAAGAGAGTATTGTAAAACTAGTTCATACAATTAACAAATAAGTGTTGAGACTAAATGTTAAAATCAATTTCGGTAATTCTTTGAAATCGGTTTAGGCTTTAATTTTTAAATTTACCATCAGCACACTGTAAAGTCTCACAAACATCTTATTGAGTATTAGGTTTTTCTTTAACTCCTTATTTAAAACATATTACTTTAAACCGTTTTCAATACTTATTGGAGAAAATAAACATCTAATACAATATAATCAATATGTTTTTGTTATTGGGAAAGTTTAGAGCCCAAATGCGTGCCTCTAAAGGTAACGCGGCTAATTCACTCGTAAAAAATATTGCTATCCTTGTAAAAATCGAATAAGTTCAAAAGTTGTGGCTAAATTTCACTGCTTGGTTTCATATGAGAGTCTATCACGTAACATTTAGTATATTTGATATATATTTCTTCTTGTAAAAAATCAATTTCTAACAATACAATCTTAGAAGAGACTAAATTTAATGACTATAATGCTAAAATGTTGATAACCACAAAATATTCAAACTTTTGGACCCGCATCGGTGGCAATGAGTGTGCCATATTTGCTTCTATGACCGAAGTACGTTGGCTCAAACCCACTTAATACCGATTACTTTTTAACGAAGAGAAAATTAAAAGGTATTCAGTGTTCCCTATTATGAGAATAAAATCGTAAGTCCCTTATTAATTTAATATTTGGTATATTATAAATTTCTACTGCTGCTGGAATATTTCAAAGTTTGACTATGTACTGGTAGGTATGTTAGGATGACACAAACAGTGAACAAGGACAATTTCTGCATCCAAAACTAAGTATGGGTCATCAATCTATAATAGTGCATTATGTTATACTTCGAAAATATTAAGATAAAGATTAAGGCAAATCTGAGACTGAGTGCGGTAATTGAATGTAATCTGTTAGATAGTATTTATAAAATTAACTGCTCACGAGGAGCATACTAACATCTTTTGTGAATGTATAAGCCCCAAGGTAAATTAGTTACCCTCTAACGTTAGAGGGTTATATGGCAACTGGTAGTGGTAGCGTTCTAAAACAACTCGCCTAATTGGTAGCAATGTGTATTTCGCCAATAAAGAGTGTATGATTTACACAATTTACCGAACTCAGCATTTGTGTCTAAGTGCTCTGACCAACGGCTACTACGTGCACTACAATTTACTACTAATCACTGAACAAAATTGAAAGGCTTACTAATGGAAATCATTCCCACCATGACATGTATAGTAAGGGCAAGCACCTTCGAAATTGTTTTGGCTAGTCCGCAAATCTTAAAGTAACCATAATATAACTTAAATTCTAAATAAAATCTAAACCGTTCTTTATTTTTGCAATAGTGAATGCAATATTAGCCAAGCTTTAGTTGACCACACTAAGGAACGCCATTGTGGGTGAGATTCTAAAACATTGAGACAGTATTTCCTTTAGAATTTTGAAAATAAACATAATCTTAAACGTGGTTACATCAATTAATTAGTATTAAGCTTAATTGGCATCTATTAAAGAAATGAGAAATAAAACGTGTCTGATACTCATTAAAATTGAAAAAATACACATGCGACAAATTACATCAAATGTTTCGCTGAACGAAGCTTTATTTATTTTTATATACAAAGTGTCTAAAAACTAACAGGAAACACGAAAACTGAGGAAACAATATGAGTTGTAGAATAAAGGCTTATTTGAATTTCTTTTGAAAAGCGCCTAATCCTCGTTTTTTTTCCTTTTGAAGATCTAAATGGCATAATTGGTTAATTTCATATATCGGAAAATTATTTATTTTTTTTTGGTAACAATGAAAGTAAATAATCACAGAAATTCGTTTGTAATAATAAAACATTCCAAAATAATCAGAAAATTCTTTACAAATTTGAAATAATTACGAATTCAGTAGCAATATGAAGAACGTAACCCTATTGGTCGTGACATCACGAGCCAGTAGACGGAATCGCACCTGTTAGTTATTTATAGGCGTTTGCGGTAGTTAAACCATTCCACATTAAGTAACTTTTTATTTAGAAATCACAGTCAACAAGCAGAGCCCTCGATTTTGGAGTCCCTAAAATCCAAACAGGATATAAGTGGAGCATCCGCAAAGACTGCCAAAAGTTAACGATTAGACTGGTATAATAGGAAATCGTTTACTAAGGGAATATTATCTTGAAGGCAATTATATTACTGATACTTTGAACTTACTCTAAATTTAGCAGCAGCTGTTTCCAATGACATTGGCGACGACAAACTCGCAGACAATATTTGGTTCCAACAAGATGACAGCCCTTCTCCCTTCACACTTAATGTGGAGAATTACTTGAATGGTATTTTCCAAATACTCCTAGGTGAATAGGCCGAAGAAAGCTCGTTATCCCGATTTAACTCCTGCGGGTTTTTTGTAGGACTTTTAGAAATCAGAGTTTATGTTAAACAACCGGACACCTTCAGTAAATTACAAGATCGCATAAGAGTAGAAGTCGAAGGTATACCGCCAAATTCAACTGAATATGGTGTTGAATTCTATCATCGACTCAATCATAGTTCAATAGTAAACGGAGGACATTTTCAATATTTTTAGGCGATTACTGTTTTTGATGAAACAAGTTATTTAGAGAACTCTTTTAACTGATGCTTTTCCCTTACCAACGGAAATGAGGCAGCCAAAACCATTTTCGGATAGTTTATTTTTAAAGGAGTCATAACTCTACTCTATGTAATAATATGGACTACCGTTTGAAAAACCTTCTACGACGTCATAAGTTTTACCCATTTCGTGAAAAACTATTAGAAATAATACCAAAAAGTGACATCTTTTATATACTAATTGACTCGCTTCTGCATTTTTTTAAGAATTTTCAGTACTACCTATGTGATGCACATACACATACATAATTAGTTAACACAGTTGTATTCGGGCCCTTAGTGTATAAAAGTATAGAATTTCTAATTCACTTCGAAAGAAAATTTTTGTAAATTTTCCGATCAAATTTATCATGGATTTAACCTTACACTAGTGGCGCCCTGCATTTTCACACGAATAGTGGCGCTGGGTCTTACAGACCTGAAAATAAAACTAATGTTTAAACCCCTAAAGTTTTCTTATCATTACTAGTTTTTACTTTTTATCGTACCGCGAGGTGTGTTGCTTATAAAAACACATTTGAGTTAAA
>JAHWXV010436248.1:0-11411 GCA_024586415.1 Phrixothrix hirtus
GGTCAAAAAAAGGCATATAAGTGCATATTTTAAAGGCAAACAAGGCATATATATGCGCATATTTTGGCCGCATTTAAATGCATATATTCCGCCCCCTAGTCATGACAATTGAGAAAAAACATGTTATCTTGAGGTAAAGTGCCATTTCGATCAATAATACGGCAAAATGTTGTTAAGAAAAATTGTTCAGAATATGAAATTATGTCCATAGGCAAAATTTCACAAATATCGGATCACTTTGGCTAAATCAGTATTTGATTTGTATTCTTGCATTGCAACTACAATAACAAGTATTCTGTATAAGTTGTCAAAAAAATTAATGTATGTTTCTAATAAGGTACTTTATTAAAAAAAAAGAAAATACATGACAATTATTCAATATGAATTCCTCCACGATTGACACATTTTTCCTCTCTAATTCGAAACTCCTCAAATACTTTTGTTATGGTTGCTGCTTTAATTTCATCTATAGCATCCCTGATTTTTTGTTTTAATAATTGAAGGTTATCATGAATATCACATCAATAAACCTTTTGTTTCAAGTAACCCCATAAATAAAAATCTAAAGGGGTCAAATCAGACCATCTCGCTGGCCAATGTATTGGAACATATCGTCCAATCCACCTTTCGTGAAAGTGCTAATTCAAAAAATGTGTAACCAGGCGAGTTGAATGTGATGGACATCCGTCTTGTTGAAAATAAAAATCTTCTAAAATTGACATTTTCCATAGCAGGTAAAAAAAAGTTTTCGAGCATATCCGAATAACGATGTTGGTTTAAAGTAGTATCGGAAAAGAAAGGGCGAATAGTTTTAGAATATCTTATTGCACACCATACATTTACTTTCTTATAACGTCGACTGTTAGTTATTATACGAAAATGTGGATTTTCATGAGACCAATACGTACAATTTTGCGAATACACGACGCCATTTGTTTTAAAAGTTGATTCATCCGTAAAAATAATTTTTTTATAAAAATATCTATCTTTCAAAATTTTATCTCCAATCCGTAAACAAGCAGTCGATGATCATCATCCCCAGCTTCTAATTTATGATTGTAAATGGGCTTAAACGGTCGAATTTTATTTTCTTGGCGAATTCTGTATATGTGTGATTTACTTATTGATAATTCAGCAGACCACTCTCTCAATGATAGCCGATGATTAATATTGACAGAGTGTCTCACCAACAGTGTAGCAGCAGCATCATGATCATGAACTACTTTCTTTTTCTTTACATTAAGCACGCTTCCAGATTCTGTAAACTTTTTTACAAGATTTTTTTAATCCATTGATAGAAATTGTCATCATTGGAAATTTCTCATGAAACTTATCAATAGCAAGCGTATAAGATGCTTCTCCCAACACATAACTCTTGATTAGATAAACACGCTGCTCTAAAGTCAACATTTTAAATTAGGAAACTAACAAACAAGTTATTTACAAACAATAAAAGATAAATAATTGATTTCAAACAGATTGTTTTAGATTTCATTTTAATCTTAATAATACTTTTTTCTGTAGTTACAATGCAACAATACAAATTAAATACTGATTTAGTCAAAGTGATCCGATATTTGTGAAATTTTGCATAAGGACATAATTTTATATTCTGAACAACTTTTGTTAATAACATTTTGCCGCATTATTAACCAAAATGGCACCTTACCTCAACATAAAATGATTTTTTCTCAATTGTCATGACCATCTTGGATTTTAAAAAGTCAAAATGTGCTTGAAATTCTTTTCAGACCAAGCAGGCCGGGATCTAAAATATAAAAACGAGATTTTTTTTGATCCATTACACCTATAATGAAGTCAATCCGGGCACACTGTATATCCTTAAATGGTAAAAAAATTCAAGAATCCAAGAACAAAATATTCTAGATTAGCTGGCTACGGGTAAAACGTAAAACATTTAATATTGATTTACGGAACGGAATTGTTGTATCATAACATCACGCTTTGTTTTACATGATGGTGGCTTAAAACTTAATAAACACTGATCTAGTAAATTTTTCTAAACACGAACGTCTAACCAGACGTAGGCTCCTGACAGAATTAACTTAAACTAGATTTAATTGAGAAAGGGCATAACTGCAATGCAAGCGGTGAGAATTTCATATTGAAAGGGAACTGTAAATTATTATTGAAATTTGAAACTTATTTAAAATTGTTGTAAGCTTTCTAGAATACAGAATACTATTTTCAATTAACTAAACATACCTTTGAATAATTTTTACAATGAAATAATTTAAAATCAAAAGCCGTGATTACATTTATTTTAGCTTTTGAAGTTTGAAATAAATTAATTTAAATATAAAACTTGAATACCAACTGTTCGCAATTAATTGATATTAATTGAATTTAATGCGAAATTTCTTAATAACGTTTGAAGAAGATTATAATTTACATATTCGTATAAATTTGTGCAGATATTTTGTTCCATTTTAGTTAGGCGTGTAATAAATACATAACTTGCACAATTTAGAAAATTAAAACGTGTAGAACTTTACAGATAACATATTTGAGCCTTTTTAAATTATAACTAATACAATTACTCAGTTTTTTTAACATTCAGTTATTTTGTTTCCATCAAGTACAAAATATAAGTTATATAAAACGAAAAACACATGCAATCACGAGAAAATTATAATAATTTGTGAAATAGGAAACGGTGACAAAAATTGAGATTTGAAAAACATGCGGCTTTATTTTCAATAAAAATAAATTGCTGTAAAATCCACTTACAATTAGTATTGTTTTGAAAAATCTTATTAATTAAAGAAAAGGTGTTTGAAGAATATTAAAAGCTTTCCGATTAATTACACCGTAAACGAAAAGGCTTGGACGGCATCTACTATTATTGAAAATAAGATAAGAAAATAGGACTCAGTTCCCAAAAGATAAACTTATACCTATTAATATGATTTTTAGAATTTTATTAGTAATATTAGGTTTAAAAGCACAAATTGGGTGAAAAATTGAAGAAATTTTAAAAAATAGTTTTTTTTTAAATTTGATAAAATTTTTTAAATATTGTTTAACGGATGTAATAACAAGCAGTTGATGAATTCCACAAGAATTGACCTGAAAAATTTTAAATTTAATTTGAATTGTATATAGAATTCCGATAAGCGTATAGAAAAGATAATATCTAAAGTTGGGGACGAACTAAGGGTGGAATAGAGAATGAGATAAAATTAAGCATTTTATATTTAAAGTTGCAAAACCTTAGGTGACATTACAAAATATAATCTAACTTACTAAATTGAATATGTAAAGAACGCACGAATAAGAAGTTCAAAATACTAGTCATAATTTTATGAAAAGAAAAACGTGATTACAATAATTAATAACAATTATCATGGTCTTATTTTGGTTTGCATTTTATTTAGTTAAGTTAATTATTAATTAAGAAGATGTTTTAATTATTATAAGATATTTGGGACTGACTTTGGTTAATTTTCGTATTGATTTACCTTATTTAAATGTTTGGATACGGCTGATAGTCATTTAGGGACACAGCGTATCTAAATATTTATGTGCACTGTTATCGGCGTGCAAGTATTTGATAAACCCGACGCCCGCGGAAATTCATTCTTGTCGAACTGTCCGTTGAAGATAATAAATTACAGTGCTGCTTATTTCTTTTACGCTAGTTTTATGGGTTTTGCTATTGCCACTTAAATTAATTTAAGGTAGGTTTCTGCGTTCTCCGTCATTAAGTTAGCGAATTTGCAATAGTGTTGGTTTCTTTTAATTTTTAGTAACTCCGAGATGTTAGCAAAGTCCCCCAGGAGTCTGTCGGAGTTTCTGATGCCAGAAAGAAGTTATAAAGACTGTCGATCTTTAGGATAACATTCAGTCTTGTCCAGCCTCATGCATTAGTCGATGGAGGACGCGTTTACAGCGGTTTTAGGTAAACATCTCCGGCTGCCATACAAAGTCCCAGTGTTTTCTATCTGGCTGTTATTAGTTATGGCCTTCAAATCTTTTATGGAATGGGGTAAGATCTACTCCTACGTTGCACAAACCGAAGGTTAGTGTACTATTTCCACAACTAAGTGGAAAGAAGCCCAGCTTTAGAATTTTGATTTAGTAAATTAACTGTTTAACTAAGAGTTGACACAAGGATTATCAATTAATCGCCTTTGCTAAAGGAATTAGAACATTAGGGTCGTGATGTACTAAATTAACTATTTAAGTCTCAACGTTATTTAGAATATACGAGGGCGGTCTGATCAATGACCGGTTTGAACATGAACCTAAAAATTTTTCTTCAAAATTTCAATTTATTTCTCGGCATGGTTCCCTTTAACTCTATACACTTAGTCCAACGCTTTTCCAATTTCATTAGACCATCCTTGTAGTAGGATTTATCAAGTTCTCGAAACTATGCATCAGTTTTCCATTCAACTTCCTCGTTTGATTTGAATCTCCTTCGACCAAGCCATTTTTCAGTGTTTGAAACAAGACGTAGTCACAGGGTGTTAGACCAGGAGAATAAGGTGGACGCGGAAGCAATTAGTAACGTAATTCATCCAATTTCTGTTGAGTTTTCCATGACGTGTGAGCTGGTGCGTTGTCATGATGAAAAAGCGCTTTCTTTTACCAAATGTGGTTGTTTTTCTTTATTTCAACGTGCAATCGGTCCAGTAATGCCACATTATATTCTCATGTGATTGTTTTTTACGTTTTAAGATAATCGCTGAGCATTACACCTTATGCATCCCAAAAAACGGTCACCAAAACCTTTGCAGGTGATACAACCACTTTTGCTTTCTTCACTGCACTTGAGCCAGCTTCAACCCATTGTTTTGATTGTTGTTTTGTTTCCGGTGTATAGTGGTGGATCCATCTTTCATCTGCGATTATGAATCTATGCAAAAATTCATCTGCATTACGTTGCAACAACGCCAAGCATTGCTTTGAAATGACCACACGATTGCGTTTTTGTTCGACGCGGCACCCATCTTGCTGACAGCTTATTCATATGTAAATGTTCGTGCACGCGTTCTTTTGAGATGTTTATAATGTCAACTATCTCACGCACGTTCACTCATAGATTTTCCAAAACGATATCATGGATTTTATCCATCATTTCTTCGATTGATCGACCTGAACTATGTTCATAAATTGTGCTTGTACGATCACGTTTAAATTCTGCAAACTAGTAAATCACAATTGAATTCGCTGAAGAAGATGTGCCTTAATATTTATCAAACTTTTCCTTTGTTTCGTTCGCGATTTTTTCAGGCAAACAATAATGCTTAATCAATGCACGAAATTCGTTTTATCCATTATTTTAACTCAATCACAAGTTGTTCGCTTTTTATGGCTGTCGAACATAAACTAAATGACATGGTGCTAAAAATTTACATGCAGCCTACTAACAGATTGTATTTAACAGAAATGATATACATTCGGTGATCAGTGGCGCTATCTCTTGGAAACCGACTAATTATCAGACCGTCCTCGTAAAGTTGAATTAATATTAACATGTATTATTTGATAATTAAAATTTGAATGAACTTTCAATTGTATGTTTATCGCAATTTCAATTGTAAAAGAGCAATTCTTTGAAAGGCAGCCGTAGTATTTAATTAAATCGCAAATCGCACTTAATTAAATATAGATGGCACGAAGATTTGTATTTTATCTTAGTGTTATTTCAATAGCTATACGAAGAACGCTGAGTACGTAAGGTTGACCATATGTATGACTACATTGTAAAACCGTTCTCTTCGTAGTAGAATTGATTTGTAACAATGAATTTAATCGCTTTAATGTTATAAAGTATATTAACTTTAATTTTAAATGCAATATTTCGATCGGATTTTAGTTACTGATATGTTTTAAATAATTAATTGTATATTTTCTCATTGTTTCGGAAAACGGTCGTTAATAAATAATTCCTACATTTATATAAATGATATGAAACTAAAAGGTTTAGTTTTCCAAATTTATAACCTATCTAGGGTGGAACAAATAAATAACAATAGGTTTTGCGTGCCAAATTTTTTTCTTTTACTTGTTTTCCGTGTAGAACTTTTCTTTTAGGTCCAAATGTTAAATTATCTAATTAATTAGTCATTTTGATGAAAATACTGATGAATTCTCGCTAGGTTTCATTTTCACCCGACCAACCATATTGAACGATACGTCAGGAATTCTTTTCTTGTCATTTTTTTGTTTATCAAATGTATCTCGCGAAAGTGTGGCTCCTAAACCTTTCTACTTATATTATTAGTCTAATTAATTTTAGCCTACCACTGTGAGCAATTAAGGCGAGTGTACTGAATAGATGAGCAAAGCGATTGGGAAAACAACCCGCCTCTATTCAACCGATTGTAGTTAAATTAGCCAGATAAAAGGTATTATCAACCGCCGGCCAACTTTTAGATGTTTGCTACTTTCGACCAACGACCAAACGTTTAGTAATTAGAACAAATTTAGTTTTTTAAATAATCACTAAATTTGTTAAAATGTAGGTATAAAAAACTGTGACATTTTCAATAAAAATATAGAATAATTATTCTTTAGAGTCGGCGCAATCGCTTCTATATCTATAACTAAGATAACGTGAGATCACGTTGCCATAATTATACTTAAAAGACCCATATCATTGTTGTACAGTTCTGTTAAGCAGTAGATAAGTCCTATGGCTCAACTATCCCCTTTACATATTCGCAGCCACCTCATAATTAAACTTTCGCCGACTGTCAGGGCAATACTAACTTCTATTAATACAAACACAGTCATGGCATCATAAGGTGTCTGTGGAATACGACGACGACTGACGAATAACACCGGCAGTGAAGGTGTTAACAGTAGCTCTACCGCTCTCGTTACAGCCAAGTTCGATTGTAACTTAGTTTAGAGCGTAGAAAGTGGATTATGTTTTATAAGAATGTCGTTTATATAAGGATAGGATGAAAACTTCAGAGCCCGTTTTGGGCTGATTTTTATTTATTTCTTAATATAATTTTTACTTACTCCGATATATTTTTCTCATCGACGTTCTAGGATAGATGTATCATAAGGGTGGGACGATTTGTTGAGATTCTCAAAATAGCGATTTACAGTTCAGCTTGATTCATTGTCGTTCATAAATCTTTTTCTACCAAGGCATTTTTGAGGTTAAGAAATAAAGGAAGTCGCTTGAGCCTAATTCCGGCAAGTGAGTTGGCGAGGAAACAATTCGAACTTTAATTCATTGATTTTAGTCATAGCAACAATTTTTATGTGAACTGCTGCATGGCTGCGATGAAACAATACTTTCGTTTTCGCCAATGTAGCTGGTTCTTCTGGATTTCCCGTAATGCTCTCTATTAATTGTTTTTCTATTTCTAAGGTTCCACTCGCATCCTGAGAACAACCACCTTACTAGTTGATGAATTTATCTTTGCCTTATTTGGAGTTTTGACACTCAGGAGTGTTGTGCTTAACCAACTATCATGAATCGAAGAAATAATTCGGTTGGATTGTGCGTATATAGTGCCAAATGGTCAGTTGAAGCACTGGTTTTAGCGAACTATAAGCAAACGTAGCACGTAGCTCACAGATTTGTCACGCCCGATGTTGGTGTAAAATATTGCATACACCTTTCGTTGATATGTTAAAAGTTCCTGATATATCCCTCATTTGCAGTACATGGTCTTATGACTATTGTCGCACAGCGTTGTCCACCACTGGCACTCATCCGACCCATCTTAAATTCAGCGACTCAGTGCTTAATCGTTGTGCTCGATGAAGCAAAGATCCCAATATTGAATCCAGCTCTATTTTTATATGGAAACCTAAAATAAATATTTTATTACGGCACGAATTTCCAGTTTTTAATTTTTTCTAACAATGCTTGAGTCGGTTACCTCATGGCTGTCAAACCAATAATATATTAAACTTTAAACATACGCATTTGAAGGTTAAAGACGTGATCATTAGATAGACAGCTCTGAGGACCCACTCCTATTAATGCCGATAAGCAACGCCCACTAGCACAAATTATAAGTTTTATGCAGTCAGCTGTTCATTTTTACTTTCTCTTACCTATATGAAATATAGTATACAGAAAGTATTGTTTTTGTCCTAAATTTTCGATGTCGAAATTTTAGTGGAAAAATACGTTCACAGGCTCCTGAGTCCGAAAAGCATGTTTTTAAAAATTGCACTATCTGTATGTGTGTGTGTATGCGTGCGTGCGTGTGTGTGTGTGGGTACGCAAGTATATGTGTGTGTGCGTGCGTGTATGTGTGTACGTGCGTGTGCGCGTGTGTGTGTGCGTGTGTGTGCGTGTGTATGTGCGTGTATGTGCGCGTGTGTGTGCCCGTGTGTGTGCGCGCGGGTGTGCGCGTGTGTGCCGGTGTGTGCGCGTGAGTGCCCATGTGTGCGCGTTTGCCCGCGATTGTACGAGTGTTTGCGTGTGAACGCCTGTATGCGTGTGTGTGCACGTGTTTGCGCGAGTGGGCGTGTATTGGTGTGCACGTGAGCGTGTGAGTGAGGGTGTACGTGGACGTGGTCTTTGGCGTGCACATGGGCGTGTGCGCGCGTGTTCATGTGAGATGACGCGGGCGGGCCAAGGACGGGGTAATGGCGGGCGCGGGCGGTGCACGGACGTGGCGCGGGCGGTGCGCGGGCACAGATGGGAAGCGTGCGGGCATGAGTGTGCGTGTACGTGTGCACGCGTGCGAGTTTGCGTGCTCGTATGCCTTCGCATGCGCGCGAGCGTGTGTATGTGTGTGTTTATGTGAGCAGGATATCTCGAAAACGGAAATTCGTAGGCAAATAAAATTTTATATTTGAGTTTGTATCTATCTCACCCGCGACTGTATGAATTTCACTAAAATTCAATAACCAGAAGTGTCACTTTACTTTTGTCATATTTTGGTTTTACGCGATTTTCTCAAAATTGGTTATAACGATTTATTCTAAATCTATTGTTTTTCTTAGAAATTGAATGACCTTTTATATAATTAAGACAACTTCTCAGAAAAATGTGCATAACACTAGTAAGCGGAAGTATTCTCACCATGAACTATAAATAAAATAACTATGAAACTGAAAGTCCTAAATGATTGAAAATTTATATTTGAGCTCCTAACTTATGCTAAATCAAGAATTTTGTTAAAATAGAATAAGCGGAAGTGCGACTTTACATCTGTTATTTTTAAATATTTTCAGAAGTTTTCGTTTTTCGCGATTTTCTTGAAATTGACTATAAAGAGTTTTTTAAAACTTATTGAATTCTTGGACATTTAATAGGCCTTTCGTATAGTTTAGGCTGTTTCTTAGAAACTTTTCCGTAAATTAAGTAACCGGAAGTACCTTCAACATTAACTCTAAATAAAATAACTATGAAACTAAAAATTCTAGCTGAATGAAAATTTATATTTATGGTCTTCACTACCTTTGTATTCCAAATTAAGAAGTTGCTTAAAATTGAATAAGTGGAAGTAGCACTTTATTTCTGTTATTTTTAGATATTTTTAGAATTTTCGTTTTTCGCGATTTTCTTTAAATCCTCTCTAACATTGTTCGTAAAACTTAGAATACTTCTTAGCTATTTCATTACGTTTTATAAGAACTAAGCAGTTTCTCTAATACATTTTCGAAAATCAATTAACCGGACGTACTTGGTGTATTAATTTTGAATAACATATCTCAAAAACTAAATATCATATGAATGAAATTGGATATTTGCGTTTTTATCTTCTGCACATGAGACCTCAAGAATGTTTTAAAATCGAATGACCGGAAGTGCCACTTTATTCTTGCGATTTTTAAGTTGTTTTGCGATTTTCTCGAAAATAGCTGTAACATTTTTTTTAAATGTGCCAAGATTATTACGTGTATGATGCCCCTTTACGTGAACTTAATATTTTTTCTGAAAAAATGCGTTGAAGCAAGTTATCAAAGAAAATTTCCAGAGTTAAGCAGCCTTTCGCTTGTCCAGTAACTTGGATGGGTGACCGTCACAATTATCGTTTCCAAAATAAACGTAGACAATAATTTAATAATTTGTGGACACGATTGGCATATCTATATGCGTAAGGGAAAGTCGTGTGCTGTTGCACACTAGATTTTTAGATAAAATAATTTCCTGTTTTAATGATAGATTTGTACTATTTATAGCAAAATAGCTTAGTGAGTGTTCAGAAATTACAATCTTAAATTAGTTTATCTCCATAAATAAAAGGTTGGTTGGTACTCCACTGAGTAGTATTTGGACCTATCCATGTATACGCATTAGATCCATAGTCATACCCAACTTTTATTAAATTTCCCAATATAAACACAAGGTCTTACAGGAAACTAATAATAACATAGCATCCAGAAGTTATACATAGAATAACAAACTATTTAACTCTAATATGCACACGTTATAGTATTGCAGCCACCCTCCCAAACTAACCACGTTTAGGTACATTCAACTCTTGCAGCAACCATCCCGAACGAACTCACTTAGCCACTAGTGCAATTTAGTAAGTATGAATAAACTATTGAAGCGAACGTCTCAGACTAACCGTTCTTGAGCGCTAATAGCCCGCACATCAACTAACCACCGTCCAGGAGTAAATGTTACTAAGCATTCTCCCTATAACCCTACACCGCACTTGTGGCAAACCGACTAAAAAGTATGCATATTTCTCGATTCCGCAGAAAACGTTGATGCAAGCGCCACCTGTAACCAGCCGATCTAAGTATATCGCGAAGAGTATCCCTGGCAGCAACCCTTTTGGCAACCTGCATTCATAGATAATGTATAGAAACGTATCATTCCCAATTCCGCGCGCACAACTAGCACTCGTATCGCGTAATCGAAATCGACATAAGTAGTGATTAAAGAGGCCACGCCCTCTGATAGGTAGGATCTATTGCTACTAACTTCCTTGAAATCCGCAAAATCAGAGTAAATGTTAACCTTGCCTTGTGACTGTTACTCCATATTTCTTGCCACCGTCTATCACCTTCTTCTTTAATAGAGGGCAGTTCCAGAGTAATATTTCCTTCTCATAAAGAGGCTCTAGCGGCGTTAACAGATGCAAGCTCTCCTCAATCATTACGATGAATTTGGAAATCAACAAAAATTGACACTGTATGGCCGCGCTGCTTAAGGGTGGGAATTCTCTTATAGATATTACAGCCTAGTAGCGTGGTATGGGAGTATTTACATGCTGTCTGTCACAAAGAGGGTTGATTTATGATAAGTGTAAAAGTACCCTCATAACATCAAAATCGCGTTTAGAAAAACTGATCCAGTTTTGCGCGTTTTAATGTTATTAATAGTTAAATTAAAAAGACAATGTAAAAAAAACTCTAAGACTTCGCTAAGTGCAGGAAACATTTAATAATCAGAATAATTAATTATATATATATATATATATATATATATATATATATATATAAAT
>JAHWXV010436300.1:0-12468 GCA_024586415.1 Phrixothrix hirtus
AAAATAAGCGGGGCTAGGAAGTTGCGCCGGCCGGGCGTATTGGAACCGCGAGAGCTATTCCGAGCCTCCGGGCCGAACTCGGCGCGACCGCCGAGGTAAATTTAGAAACACGGGCGTTCCTACGCGCTTTGTTTGCTATCATATTATCTTTTGTACATAAAATAGAATATTTTTAAGTTCATGTTTATTTACTGTTAAAGAATATTAATTGTTTTAAATTTTATTACATTGTTTGAATCATTTATTTATTTTATTAATAAATTAATATAATTATCTGAACGTTGACCAAATCCAATATTAAAACAAAGTCCGTTTCGAGAGCGAAGTTTGAGCGGCGTCATTCGGCGCAAACGACATCCTTCGTAAGAAAAACTGTTTCACGTCATCCTGGACGCCAGAATCGTCGAAGCCAGACTATTGGCCACCCAATGAACCACCCCTCACGACTAAGAACTACCACCGGGTAGAACGCAAGTTCTTAAAATCACTCTGTGCCGTTCAGCGAGAACTGAAACGACACAATAAGATTAAGAGAGAGAATGACTTATAGAGATGCTTATGTGTTATTTAACACGAATTATTATAAAAAAGCGACATTAGTAAATAAAAACGCCTGCAACGATTCCTTATTTATAAACCTTAATGTAAATGAAATAGAAGTCAAGAATAATAATATGAGAGATGTAACTATTACAACTACAACTACAACTTATAAGAGGAACGAAGAGGTGAATAATCAATATGTTAGTACTGCTGCTGCTACTATTAGATGTCGATTTCATGATTACGAATGTAATATTCAACGTAAATAAATGAAATAGGACTGTGTGTTAGTGACGATTTAAATTGCATAATTCGATTGGGCCACAAATTATAATGTTAAGTGATAGAAGAAAAGTTAGAAAACGGTAGTGTAATTGTCCTTAAATTTACTAAAAGCGAAATGAGTTATTTTCTCTAAATGGCGTGCTTAGTTGCGAAATTTAAATACTAAGTAAATTGGAAATGCCATCTTACATAATGGGCATTATAAGATCATTTGTAATTTTAAATCGGTCCGAGTTTATGGAAACTTTCTCGTTGTTGGAATTACCTCCTACATTTTGTAGTTAAGCAGCTGCTACTGTAATCAAAAATAATAAAAATGATAAAGGCGGCGGCAGCGTTACCATCAGCAACGAACATATAACTAAATGTAAACTTGCCAATTTAGAGACAAAATTTATATCACATATACATAATGTAGTAGATTGTGAAATAGTAAGTCAACATAATGCGATACTTGTAAATATGTTAAATTTGTATGAAAACTATCTTATAGATTTATTTAGAAATAACTTAAATGCCGAATATTTTTAAGAGCAAAGTTCTTGCATTGTACATACGAAAGTAAGTTGGTAATGTAAGATAAAGTCTGTATTTCTTAAAAATACAACTAAAATGTATATTCTATTTATGTGTGCATATATGTTAGTATAGAAAAATAATAAACACTTAAACACTTTTCAATTGTTATTTCTGTATAATTGTAAATATATTTGACAATAATGGTGTTAATAAGTAAAAATAGATTCATTAGAGTGAAATATTCGCAGAATGCTTCTTCACAACGAGAGAGAAGGGAGTAGGACTTTTAGTGTTCTTAAGATCAATTCGAGAAAGAGAAAGCGAGGCGGCGATCTTGTAAACGATCTAATTAATAAGTTGTCTATTGAATTACATTTACCCGAATATAATTTCTGCGATCCGGTCACTAAATTAGAGAAACGTCTGAAACGTCAAGATAAAGGAGAGAATGAGTTAGATGTGGCGTGCAGATTGCATGACATGATGTATAGAGATAGCAATAACTGACAAAAGAAATATCTTAAAAGTTCATGAACTTAATTTCATCATAGAGCAGGCGTTTCAGAATGTTTTACTGGGATTATCTACCATTTTGTTCAGCTATTTTGCACGGCCATCTTGTTCGGCGATTTTGTTTGAATCATTTTATTCCAACTATTTTATTTCAATCATTTATAGGGAAATCTCACCACCCATACGAATGGCATTTATCCACCATTCTGTTTCCCTCATCTTGCTTCAATCATTTATTCATACCACTTTCCAAAGGAGGGTTATCTACGATATCCATCTTTAGTAAGTTTCCATTTTTCTTAGTTTTCACCTACCAATAAAAATTAAAAAACAGTATGCTTCTTCAAATTTGAATATCAGTAGTTTCATTATATATTCTTATCAGTAGCCTAAAGATATACATATTCATCATTGAAATATAATACATCCCAAACTTACGCATCACGCATTGTGAAATATATACTTAAAATTATACGTTAAAATTGATGTTACTATTATCACCACCTCCACATAGAGAACAATTTATAATATATCGAATAAGATTTAGAGTTGAAAATGTAATATCACCTTAGATTTCAATCAGATAAACTTTTGAATGCATTTTGTTAAAAGTGCCTCGCCACCTTCAATTTTGATCAATATTTAATTTAAAATAACCTATATTTTTATGCCGAGATTAATTAATTCTAATCGAATATCTTAAAATCCTTATAAAATCAATTAATTACTTTCCAAGAATAGAGTAATGGATAACTTTTCATATTCGATGTATAAACATGCTTACATTATTCAATTTTCAACGGGCTCTAACTTGTATAAAATTAATGACGTCACAGTGTTATAATTATAAGACTGTGCCTTGCGAAATCGGCTTTCAGTTGTTCGTGCCTTCCTCAGAGTGACCGAATCTGTTCATCTGTGAATCTCTATATACAATGACTACATCATCAAGGGAAATCTGCACCAAAATCCGTGTAAGTTTATTATAAGATGTAGTAAATGTATCTAGTATTAATATTTGTCATTTTAAGAAGAATCCTTATGAGAATAAGTTATACGCAAAGAGTCCAGAATGCGAAATTATTGATGAAGATCTTCGCGTTTTTAAGCAACAGACAATGCCATCATACGATATCACAACGGATCGAAACGTTCACAAAATCAAGAGTAATTTCCTGCTTAATTAGATGTTAATGCCGCTAAATAAATGTGCTTCGAAGTTTATTCGTCTTGGCATAGATCCCCTTGAAAAATTTACACCCAGCGTAAGAATTTTGAAAAACTCGACCAATGAGGGCATACATTTCTCCGAGCAGACATTTTATGAATTGATGGGAAAGTTACCTGCTATTATCAATCAAGATGTAGATGAGCAGATGAACCTGACTGATTACATAGTAAAAACGATAGATTAGTCCCTACGGCTTCCTATCCATATTTACATCTCAATCTCTTACTGAACATAAGATGTGCTTGTGTATTTCTCTTTCAACCTTAGAAGTTTTATTAAATATGAGTAACTTCCTGCTTGGAAAAGTATGCAGTTTATTTAAAACAAAAATGAATTACCATAGTTTCATAAATACAGTGATTGATGAAATTATCAATCAAAAAGTTGAACGTGACGGCGAAAGTAAACTCAAGATTTTATATGAAGTGCTATGGAAAGACTTTAAATCAGATTTAGTCGTGTGCGAATTAGTGTTTAAATTTAAAGATTTCGTTATTGAAGAAATAGGTGCCGAATTGGATATTAGTGCTATATCACTGCATATTACTTGCTATTTCACTAACAACAACGCTTCAGATAGTAAACCTCGTAACAGTAATAATAATTTTCGGCTGCACGATTTAGAAACATTAAGGCTGCTACGGCGAAACAGACTATTTAAGAAAAAAGAGTGTTAGAAGGAGGTGAAGAAAGACGCATTGTGAAAAAGAAGGTTGAATTCAGAATTCTTACATAATGAGAAAAAGAATAATTTACCTTAATTTGAGAAGAAAAAAGAGTCATTATCTGTCTCTAACTATCGATGGACACGATTTGTCGCGATCAAACAGTCGAAGAAGACAATGCAGAGAGTGTTATGAGAAACTTTCTACTACATATGGAAGATTAGTTGCACGTCGAAAAGTCAGAAAAACTGCATGGTTATGTTTAAAATGTAACAAATATTTCTGCAAACAATGTTTCATTAATGTACGCAAACAAAGGCGGACTTCACATTGAGCATCGTACTAATGATGAACTGAACACGATGATTTTAACTACGAATTTCAGTATAAACTACATTATAGAAGTGTATATACGAGGTGCGACAATTAAGTAATGAGACTGATGTGAAAAGAATATCACTTATGTCTTTAATCATCCTTAGTGTAATCCCCTTCATAGTAGTTACATTCTGCTTACACACATTTACTCCAACGCTCCTGACACTGCTGGTAACATTTCTGGAACTCTTCTTTTGGAATGTCCTCCAAGACCCTGGTCACAGTTTTTTGGAAATCTTCTGTTGTTTGTAAATTGTGTCCCTTGACCGCCATTTTGACTCTTGGAAATAGAAAAAAGTCGCACGGAGCGATATCGGGTGATTAAGGTGGCTGTGGTAGTACTGAAATACGCTTTGAGGTTAAAAATTGCTACACAGACAGTGCAGTATGGGATGGCGCATTATCGTGATGAAGAATCCAATTATCAGCAATGTTTGCACGGCAACGGAGAACTCGTTTTCGAAGTATTTCTACAATTTCTTTGTAAAAATATTGGATAATTGTTTGATCAGAAGGCACCCACCCTTTATGAACAATATCCTTGGAATCGAAGAAGCACACAAGCATGCATTTCACTTTTGATTTTGACATGCGAACTTTTTTTGGTTTAGGTCATCCTTTTGAACGATGTCACGCACTTTGTACAAGTTGACATCAGTTCGTGACGTTGATGGTCGTCGACTGCGGTCTTCATCTTCAACATTCGTTCTGCCTTCACAAAACATTTTATGCCAACGAAAAACTTGAGCTCTTGACATAACCCCATTTTCAAAAGCCTTCTGAAGCTTACCGTAAGTTGTCGTCTCATTCTGACCCAATTTAACACAAAAAGAAATGGCATACCGTTGCGCAATATTTCGTGATTCCATTGCTGTAACAAGAGACAAAAACACGTGTTCCCTTATTACAGCACAACTTACGACTGAACGGCCCCATCAATGAGCCGCTTGGACTAGAAGTAGCTTAGAGACCAAGGTCAAAGATGGAATGCGTGCGCAAGCTGCAGGGTTGACACATCTTGCAGAAAGAAATCAGTCTCATTACTTAATTGTCGTACCTCATATGTATAAATTTAAATGTCTTAGTTATACATAAAGGAAATCTTGTATACCTAAACTATTTTAGTTTAATATGCTAGAAATATTAAATAAGAGCGATTTTTGACAACATTTATTCTTGTCGAGAACTATTCCAACCTTAAGTACGAGTATAATTACTAAAATAGTCCATTGAATGTCATTATTTCTAATTTTCTAAACAAATGCATATTCTAATATTCGTAGTTTCTTAAATTAATTAATTTTGGAAAAACTGGTCATTTACACAATGAATATTGATAAGTTTGACCATTATATGTTTGATAAAGGAGAGCTTTCAAGTATTACAATAAAGGGTGAGCCTGGTATAAGATTCATGTTAACCGGTGATGGGAATTTTGATATTCAAAACAAAACTTTAACTAATGTCAAACTGTTAATGACGCGGATATTGTTACGAACATTCATCCAACGGAGATGCTACAAAAAGAAATACTTAATTTTAGAAAAGAAGCCGAAAAAATTTTTAGAGGGTTAGAAAATCATATCACGTCCGCTTTTTATGACTCTATAAAACAAATCGTTTCCAATCCAATTTCTATATAATTTTGATGGGAAAATGGATTTTTTAATTAATATTTCATTTTCTAAATACTGTACCTTTTGACAGTATACCTATACTTAGCTGTAATATACATGTATTATATAAATTTCTATATAGTTTTAACGAAAAATTCGATTATTTCGATTAATTTTTGGATTTTCTAAGTGATGCGTCTTTTTGATAGCGTATGTACATTTAGTTGTAGTATTTATGTGTGATACATCAATTTCTATGTAATGTTAATGGAAAATGAATTTTTTTATTAATGTTTGATTTTTCTAAATATATGCCTATTTTAATAGTATAAATACATTTAGTTTTAGTATGCACGCGTCACAAGAGTGAAACTAAATTGTACAATTACTTTAACAAATGTATGTTGGAAAGTAATACATATAACTTTCAGCAACCAAGCTAGACTTAAGTTGTATAAAAAGTGAAGAGATCGGCATCCTTCACTCCTCCACCGGAGACATGGTCTAACCTAACCCGCACCATCTGCGGTCGATATCTGCGATTGTGATCTGCGGTCGGCTTCTGCAGTCATGATCTGCGGTCAACATCTACAGTCGGGATCTGCGGTAGAGATCTGCGGTCGCGATCTGCGGTCGCGATCTGCGGTCGTGATCTGCCGTCGATATTTACGGTCATGATTTGCGGTCGCGATCTGCGATTAACATCTGCGGTCATGATCTGCGGTCGCGATCTGCGGTCGAGGTCCGCGGTTGCGTTACCTTAAATGATCCAATAGATCTTACAGGAAATCACATGAAGTCTGAAAACCTTTGATAAATCCTTATAACATGTTATTACTTAGTAATAGTTTTAGTTTAATCCATTCAACTAGCATAACTTATTTGTTATGGTTCAAATACAAATCTAAAAACTTAGAATTTAGCTCGACCTAAAATATTTTAATTTTAGCAATGTCATATTAATTTATCAATAAGGTATATTACTTTGTAGTCATATATTGTATATAAATAATTAACAACATCCTTTCCTAATCCAACAATTTTCGATACTACAACATCTAATCTTTTAAGAATCGAATCCTTAACTTTCTGAGTAAACCAAGATAGTTGAGATATTCTTCGATGTCTATTAAATTTGATATTTAAAAACAGTTCGTCGATTTCGGGATTATTTTATTCGGCGAGACGACTTTTGACATATTCTGCAGTTGTGACGGGACTAAAAATAAAGGTCGTATGCAGATTATGCTTTAGAACCGTTGAATTATAAAATTACCAGTATTTTTGTGTTTAATATATCAAAATTGTTTAACCCTGGAACAAGCACTCTGGGGTCTGAGAAACTCCGATGTTTTTTTATTGCAACGTTGCTTGCACATAATTTTGCAAATCACATCGTGTAAATTTAATTTATTGTTAGCTAAGGAAGCAGGTGCATCAATTGTGAAATTTGAAAAATACAGAACGTGACTAAAACCAAAAATATTCGTTTATGGGTAAGTTAGACCCGAGTGTGAAGTGCATGATAATTAATTTTATTTCATGTAAATGCCGTTTTTATTTTATTTGTTCATGTAACCTTCAAATATTTTGCGTATCTAACTAATTTTGCAAAAAAAATGTTTTAAAAACGCCAAGTACGTAAGTTTAAAACAATTATTCTATTACATAGTATATTAAATAACGTACTACTAAGTTTCCATTATTTGAAAAAGTATGTCTTCAGCCGTTTTTATCTCACAGCATATTTCAATCTAATGAAAAACGTTTGCGGCAAATTATGATAGAAAATATAGTATACTTTTATGATTTATATAATACAAATAAAATAATTTGGTACAATTTGTAATAAAAATTAAATTTCGCGGTAGAATTATGATTTTCTCACGCCACATTGTTTGAAAATCAAGGCTCTAAGTTTTATAAATTATTTTATAGAATCATGCCATCTAGTAATCGGGAAAATCTTCGCTTTTTAACTGAGAGGCAGTTATACAGGGAGGTTGAAAATATATGGAAAAATGACGATTAAAGTGTGCACGACAACGATACGGATGAGGACGAAGATTATGAAGAAGAACAGCTGTCGGGAGGTGTTAGTGAGCAAAGCGAAGATAGTGAAGTCGAAAATAAAGGACGTCAGAATCGAATAAGAAATATATCTAGCATAATGGGCAAAATGGGCACCGGTGGAATATGCAAACACCATCAATGCGCGGTCGTACTAAACGTGAAAATATAGTTTTGCATTTACCAGGGCCCAAACAAGCAGCTAAGAATGTTCAAACGCTAGAGGAAGCATGAAATTTGTTATTCAATGAAGAAATGACAGATTTAATTGTATGTTACACAAATGAAGAAATTTCCCGAAAATCGCTCACTATTTTACAACAAAGTTATACAAAGCCTACAACGAAAATAGAATTTCAGGCGTTTATTGGTCTTTTGTATCTATCTGGAGCACTTAGGGTTTCAAACTCCAACGTAGATGAATTATGGTCCCCATTTTTCGGAAATGGTATATTTTGAGCTATCATGTCTCAGCAGCGATCTCAGTTTTTAGATTTATGCGTTAAATTTCATAATAAAGAGGATAGAGCTACAAGAAAGTTAACAGATAAGTTTACACACATGCGAGAGATATAGGACATGTTTATAACAAACTGTAAGACATATTATACACCATATTAGCATTGTAGCATTGATGAACAGCTTATGAGTTATCGAGGTAAATGTTCATTTCGTATTTATATGACTAGCAAACCAAATAAATATGGAATTAAAATTTTAACATAGAATGATTCTAAAACATTTTATTTGACGCAATTCCATACACTGGAAAAGTTGCAACAGAAAATAACGAACTAGTGCCTGATTATTACATGCTCAAACTATCAGAACCAATATATGGCACCAATAGATCTATTACAGTAGATAACTGGTTTACGTCAATTCTATTAGCCGATGGAGTATTAGAACAATACCAACTGACACCTTTAGTGAGGCTAAGAAAAAAAAGAGGGAAATACTACCACTCTTTCTGCAGAAAAAAGAAGTTGGCACGACCTTGTTTGCTTTCGATAAAAATAAGACTCTTCTTTCTTATACTCCAAAGGAAAATATACTGGTGCTTCTTTTATCCTCTCTGTAACCTGGCATCTCCATTGATTCAATCACAGGAAAACCTAACTTTATTCATATTTATAATGGAACCAAAGGTGGAACAGACACTTCGGCCATTTTTATACCACTTCACGAAAAACAAGACGTTGGACACTTGGAATTTGGTTCAATATACTCGATGGAAGTGGTATAAATGCAATGGGTTTGTTTTGCCTAGCAAATCCAACGTGGAAAGGAATAGGAATAACAATATGAAACTAATTCCAAAACAACTAGGAGTGACTTGAATTAAACCACATTTAACAGAAAGAATGTAATTGCTTACTTTACAAATATCAATAAAGGAAAAATTATTGCAATTTTAGGAGTTGACTTGCCTCCAAAAGAAGAATTTAACGTTAATTTACAAAGGAAAGTGAGATGCAGCATTTATCCAAGGAGGAAAGACAGGAAAACTAGTTTCGCGTGTTCTGAATGCCATAAGCCATACTGCTTGGAGCATAGACCATAACTTTGTTGCTCGTATGAAAACCATAATTGAAGGATTTGGCTAAGGATTATCTTGTAAGTGTATATGAAAGCAAGTTATTCCTTTGTTAATATAATCAGTATTTGTTTGCTACTTTTATGTTTTATTGGCTGATCTTAGCTTTTAGTTTTTTGTATTAATAAGTTTAATTAATCATGCTAATAAATATGCAATTTGTATTCGTTTTTTAATAAAATTTTAGGATGAAATATAACTGTGGTTGTTTTATATGACTAACCAGTGGGACTAACACTAGATAAGAGATTACAAATAAAATTTTCCAATAATTACAATTGTTAATTAAAAAAGTGTATGGGGTATGTGAAACCCCAGTGCGAAGTTTATGTTCAACTAAAGAAGTGTGATGTTCCAGGGTAAATATTGTTTCTTGTTTATATAAATTTTAAACATTCTGCATTTTTTCGAGGAATAAATGCAACTGCAATTTTTTTATAGATTTTATTCCAGTACATATTACTGAACGTGAGGATTCAATAAGATGTGCCATATTCCTGGAAATTCTATAAGAGCTTACTCAGGATAAAATAGGTCTGAGCACTGTTTGATAACTTCATCGGTAAAAAGCGATTTCCAATCAAGTTGAACATATTTCATAAATTACTTTGTATTTATTTATATGGTCAGTAGAATATAACAAACATTTTTTTATCAGAATTATAATTTTGTAACAATCAAAAATGGGGTTTGGTCTCATCTGTCTTTAGTTTTTGCATTTGGCCATATTTTTAATTCGACGGTAAATTGTGCCGTTCAAAATTAAGAAATTAAAATCACTTATTACCGAGTTTCATGGAAAAAATCACAAAGATAATGAAAAGGGCAATTACTACAACCATGGAAGTTTATTACCATTTCTTGTAACAGTTCCCGCAGAACATGTTAAAGTGAAATTGCGACGAGGAATTCAATTTGAAACAAATCTGTGCATCTTACAGTTCCGTGTATTTAATTAAAGATTAGGATGATAAGACATTATAAAAGAAATTAAGAAGTGAGTGACCGCGAAAGAATTTCAAGTAAATATTAGTCGTTAAACCGAATGTATATATAAAATATTAATTATAGTAATTAAGAACAACTCCGAAAACGATAACGAAATATTATGCAATAACCGAAATGTTAATTAAATGATCAAATACAAATCAGAAAATTGCAACCGAAATAATTAATCAACTAAAAGCAAAATTAATAACCGTACGTAATCAACTGACGCATATTAAATAGAATTGCACAATATTTCGCAACCGATAAATTGTTAATCAAAGCATGCATATGATATGTTTATCAAAGAATGTAAGACTGAATAAGTGTTATCAAGAAACGTTCGAGAAACAGAGAACGACATAAACGAATTCTGTATAAAAGTACGAAGCTTTCATTGAATAGGGATTTCATTGCGACTACAACCGCGAAACTGTAAAGACTCCATTCATTACAAATTAAACCACAAAGCCGTAAAGACTACAACGTTAACATCACCGAGGTTCACGCGCGCATCTACACCGAGAGCCCGTGCACCAAAACAATTTTATTGCATTTAAAAAGCGCTTTGTTAAATCGCTAAGAACGCAAACCGTCCGCTTCGATTTAATGAAATCATAAACCGTTGACGCAGTATTCGCAACTGCAAAACTTTCTCAGACATCCGTAAAGGTAGAAAATCCCCTTTAAACACCCGCGCATAAAGAACTTATTGTTGGAATCATCTGTGTTGCGTCTGTAGCGAGCTGTTCCCGACAATAAGATTTAACTGGCGTGTCCTTGCTTTTTGTTGAATTTGTAGTGGGATCGTCGACATCTCTACGCTCACTGCCGGCGTAAACGCCAAGCATCTCTGTGTTGCACCTGTAGCTAGGGATTGCCTAACGTTCATTATCTCTTTTGTGATATTTAGTTAGTGTATGTGTGCATGCAGCGGTTGTGAAGGTGGAGGTTTGTTAGTGGATTTTGCCTACCCCGTTAAGGGAATGGCGTGATGGGTAGTAGTAGTAGTGATATTTTACCTCGTCGTGTGGCATATGACGCGGACAAGATAAAAATATCATTGACCGAACAGTATAAACCATTTGCACGAGCGTTGTCTGTCCCCGAGTGACGCGACCTCGTTCCCTTCCCGAATGATACTGAGCTTGTATATTGAAAGTATCAGGGAAGCATAAAAGCACGAATGGACGTATAGTATTTCTACCGAAGCTACAAAGTGACATTCTGCGCTTATTAAAAACTAATTTCATGTCGCGACGCGTGCGTCTACATTGAAAGCTTCCATCCACGTCAAACCGAAATTGTATTCATATATAATTATTAATTATAGCCTCCTGTAAATATGTACTGAATATCTGCACCGTTAATTTCAATTACCTGTTTATACTTTTATTTTGTCATTGAGAATAAACTTACTTTTGAAGGTTTACATCTCTTATCATTGCCGCTGAATATAGTTCTTAACATTCCCAATTACCGAAAGATCGTTTCGCATAAGAAGTCGCGACTTCTTATAGCGGTCGGTCCGTTTTAATACTAAACTTTCTTAAATTTAGGACAGCGAACTCCGAAGCATCACCGGAAGGAACTTCAGCGACCATCAGACCTAACCATTCAACCCGGACCCGAACCGACGAGCAAAACCCGACTGCAAAAATATAAATAATTTTTCTCAATCTCGTAACACGAAGATACCGCTTTGAACCGTTACATTGTATGAGTGGCATTTAGTAGGTTTTTTCATACTATTTGCCGAAAATTTGGTTATACAAAAAGTTTATTTATTATGTACGATCTAAATAAAACAGACTACACTCGTTTTAGATGAACAAAATTTTAATTCTTTAACGCTTACAAAGAACTAAGGGTATAGTTTGTCTTCCTCTACCGATGTTTTTAATTGGAATATGTATATATCTCATTCACCTGATTTTTTTTCGTTACAATAGTCGTTGACGTATACGTTGTCACCCAAAATTTGTAACAAAAGAAAGGGGAGATGATGTCCAGCTGCCAGAATCCCTAACGGAGAGTGGGATGGGTTTTCAGCACGCCTCTGGT